>JAAGNO010010029.1:120473-148908 GCA_033439905.1 Ceryle rudis | reverse complement strand
AATAGCAATGTAAATTATATATTTGTAATATATAAAATTACATTATATATAATATATATATTTTATATAGATGCCAAATTAGACCTAAGTGCACAGCAATGTATGTGTGGATTTCCCCTAAATTTGTGCTCTAGATACCATGTGAAGGAGTGTGGATTTGCAGGTCAGAAAGCAGCTGTGGTGCAGTCCAGCCAGCACCCCAGTGTGCACATTCAGAGGACCAGACATACTCCAGAGACCAGACACAGCATCATATTCTCTCTGCTGTTCAGGGAGAGCTAACGCTGCCACGATATCTACAGGAATGTAAAGAATTTCCAGATACCGATATCTGATTGTAACCCTTCAATTAATGCCAACTAGAAGAGCAATAAATGTGGGTCATTTGGTCATCTACTTTGCATTTGTCTAAGCACTGTCTGGGAGGAGAGAAGAGTTAGGAATTATCTGTAATGTCATTCTTTTGAAGTCTTCCTGTGCAGGGCTTGCATTAAATGCACACAATTGCACGTGGACATAAATAGTAGCAAGAGTGGTTAGTAGTTAACTCTGGCCACATGTATCGTGTCCGAGTACTGGTGCAGTGAGAAAGCAGGAATATGATGTTGGCCAGAGAAAATGGTCAGGGTCAGACCTCCAATGCTGTGCTCATTTCCTTGCTTTGAGTGAGTGCTGTTGGCACTGTGTCATGAATGGCAGCTGCTGAATCCAGCTAACTGTAACACATTTGCAGCTAACTAGAGTTTGATGGAAATTATCTGACAAATTAAGTTTCCACGGGGAAATGTCAAGTTCTTAATATCCATTTATTAAGGTAAATATTTTTTTTTCTTAAATAAAGTTTATCAGAGAAAGTGTCTCAGGCTCAGGATAATATTTCAGGAGCTAACAAAAGGCAAGTGGGAGATACTGGCTGAATGGTGATCTTCCCCAGAAAAATCATCAGCTCTGTAGGTATTCTTCAGGGGTGTAGGTAATTGGGATGGAAATTTCAAATCCTAGCTACTCTGAATTGGGTCTTTCTGCCTTTCCACTTAAAATTGTTTTCCTTTGTGTAAAGATGCAATATACTGGATTGAAGGTTTGAACCTGGGTTTTCCTTATACATGGTTGGACAAAAGCCTCTGGATTATACAGGCAATTCACTACTGAAACATGCCGCTCCCTTTTCTTCTCTCTGCCAACTCTTTGTTATTATCTTGGGGCTAGAGGATCCTGTCTCTGCTGATCCATGACAGGAAGGGAACAGATCAATGCAAAGTCAGAAAACTAACTTTGTTGTTGCGATTGTTATATTACAATTGTTAATTGAACTCTTACACCTTCAAGAGGGAAGACTGAACAAAACTCATCCAGAAGTGTTTTACAATGAACGAACCTGGTGTTAAAAATTCTTAGTTTTACTCATAGTATTGACTGTGGATGGTTCCTCAGGACTCCTGCATAGTACTCTTAAAAGGTTTCTAGTTCACCTGAAGAGATGGAGAGAGATGAAGAGAAGGAATTGAAATCACTAACATTTCTGCAAGAGAGGAAAACTAATTCCTGCCACGATCTACAAATAATCTCTCGAGAAATGTACAAAAGAATTGGCACTTGCAAACACAGAACAATAAAAATGAACCCAGGCTGTTATCATCTGAATGCACTACTGTGTCAGTTGCCAGGATTACGAGATTTCTGTTTTAGAAACTGCAGGAACGTGATCAGAGCTAAAATATTTAATACTAAAATAGCGAGCCAGACACAACATGTATGAATAGCTTTTCACTGCCTTGCTCCAGAAGACGTCTTGTGTATTACACAAAACATTACGTGCTCCAATACAAATGTTTTCTATTTAGCAACTGCTACTGAGAGATCACAGGAAAAAACACTGCTGCACTCCTGGCAGTGTCTGATTTAAGTTTATGATGTCATTCATTCATTAAATACAATGTGAGGTATTTTGTGCAGCCATTGAGTGTCAGAATATGAAATGACCACTTCTCTTGACTGCATGTGCTATCAGCAATGTATTTTTTTTGTCATAATTTCTAAAAGCAATGGAGCAACAATATAAAAACTGTGATTTGACAACAATCACTATCAGAAAAAAACTTAAAGACGTTAACTTAAAAAACCCCCAGATATATAAACATTATTTTAAAGTACCTTGAATCTTGTTTATACTAAAACCTTTTTCCTCTTCTCAAACTAAACATCAGAATTTGATGCGATTTCCTTCAGTATTTCAGTTGTCCTGGAACTATTTTTTTTTTTTTGGCAAAGGTGAAGCTTAAAATTGAAGTAATTCCACAGGTATATACCCTTTAACAGTCATTATTACAACAAGATCCTTGAAGTTGCTGCCTTAAAGTTTTAAGAGTATGTCCCCTAATATTTTGCAGTTGAAATAAGCAAATTTAAGTGCATCAGTAAAAGGGCAGCATCACCTAGGCTACGTGATTTTACCTTGGCCGCTATATTCTTTTTTTATGCAACCCTCTTCAATAGCTGGATGGTTTATGTTGCTAGAGAGCATGTAAATGGAAACAAGAAGATATATAGTAAACTATTTTTTATGGTTTAAACCATTTTTGAAATCTGGTCTGTCACTGCTCCAGATGATTTTCTAACTTTGCAATGTAAAAAATGCTAAAGGGACTTTCAAGCTTCCTGTGACTCCTTTTGCAGTTCAAGTATTTTTGACCATCACCTCTACTGACTTGGCATTCTCAGTATTGAACAGCTAGTAATTGATTTTTTTGGTCTTAGCAGATGTTATGACACATTTTTTTCTCACTGTTTCTAATGTATCTATCTGAGCTGAATCTGAAATGAAATTTCACACCCAATCCTCTTATTCTGAATGATGAATAATTTGAGATTGAGGATTGAATTAGAATCAAAAGTTGCAATATGGAGTCACCTTTCAGCTGTGGGCTGGAATTGCAGTCAAGTGTCACAGGAACAGTTTTCTACATCAGGGTGGAGTTAAAAAAAAAAAGTATATTGCCTGAAAAGCAGAGCTAATGAATTCTCTGTGAAGAAAAGAGCTTCAGATGTCCTATGATGTGTTAAGATCATCTCTGGAAACTTCTTGAGTCTCTTACTGCTTTTTTAACTCAGCATTTTTAACGTGTTTTCACCACTGACAACTCCAATTGCTCTGCAGATGTCACATGTTCGTCACATGTTCGAATGATAGCCACAAAGACATAATATTCCCTTTACCCCCTTTTGAAACTAACATCACCTTAACCGCTCTAAGGGTCTGAGGAAAACCTCTGCCTCAGTTAACTACAGCCATCCCAACACTGCAGTTATATCATCACATTACTAGCTCCGCATGAACCACCAAGAGGACATAAATCTTCTGTACAAATATCAAATGGGCTTCAGCCGAAACATATGTTTATGCAGTGTAAATGACTTGTATTTACAGATGCGTCTCATGAAATTATGTGTGTTGGGCTGGTGAAATGTGACTGACATTGGAAGTCTTGATGACATAACCAAGATAAACTCAGTAAAAATGCATGCAGCTTATATGCCACTGGAGGCCTACAAAAGTGCAAACAGGTGGAAGTTATTTTATTACAGTTTTGAACAGCTTTGGATGAAGTAAACATCCTAGATTTTAAATAACTTGGTGATCTGTGCAAGATGAGCTCAACTGTAATTATTGCTAGTCATTTCAGTGGAACAGTTAAGTAAATTAATAGATACTCTGGGGTGGGATTCATCTAAGTGAGTATGTGTTTTGAGAATACAGGCATCTACAGCTAAGCAGCTCACCTCAGTCTCCTTTTGTAGCCAGAAGAGTCAGAGTCAATCCAGTGTAGTACTGCATTTGTTTTAGCCAAAAGTGGATGCTTCCACTCAGTGTGAAGTATTTCTCCCAAACACCATTGGCTCTATCGGTTAGGTCTCCATTGGCTACAGACAGCTGTCTCAGGTACAGAGGTTTACACTGTAGGGATCTTGAGAGAGCTATCTCAGACCTTGGGTAAGAATGGCTGAATTGTGATTAAAGCTAATTTTGACTGTTGGATAGGGCTCAGTCTGTCCCACTGTGAGTTCAGTTTTAAGTACCTATGGATTAATTTAGCCACTTGCTTTGACCTCACTAAGGGACTTAACAAGTTTTGAAAAGAAAAATGCTTCATAAGGGCAGAGGAAACCATGGGTAAGAGAATGAATTGTATTCAGCCAAAGAGTTGTCGTGGGGTCTACTTCATGGACACGGGCAGGGCCAGTGTCTGGTTTTGGTGATGACAGTAAGATGGCATATCATCTGAATGTGTGTGTATGGACAGCTGACTCTCATTTAGCCCTTTTAAAGGAAGTGACCTTCACTCTTATGGCTAGAGCAAAAGAGGAATGACCAGCGATACTACATGACTTCTAGCTGCAGGCTACTTACTACAAGAGCTACTGATGGAAGCTGTTTATTAATTAGAGCTGTCCCCAAGGGTTTTGTCATCAAAAATGGTGATGGAAATGGATTTCGCAGGTTTTGGTTCTGGGGTGCTGAATTTTTTTCAATAAGCTACTCAACAGGTTGTTGTGCTTGGTTGATAACCATGACAGGAGAGAATCCCATTTAAAGACCAGAGTTATCTCTAGATTCTCGTCATTTTGTTGACTAATCAGTGCCAAATCACAGAGCACTGATTATGATACTGAGACCATACCTTGCCTAACTCCCTGTTTAACCATAGGTGCAGGAAAAAAAAAGATGAATATAGCCATGGTGAGAAAGCGGTATAGCATTTTGATGGTTTTCCTATGGATCTGTAGCACAGGTGTGTTTTTGTGGGATACATAAGTGGGTTAAGCAACTCTTGTGAGAGGCTTGGGCTAAACAAGGAGAGAAGAACCTACTTATTAAACAGTTCTCACAGTGACACAAATTGGGGAAAGGAAAGGCAAAGCATGCATGCATAAATATCATTTCAGCTTTGGGTTCAGAGTGCTAAGCATCTGGGTCATGGAGGCAGATTCCTATCAGATTGCACAGGGAAGATACGCTTGAATGTGACAGAAGAGAGGTCCATCTGCTTGTCTTGGAGGCTGGTGAGAGAGACACAAGAATTGATGCCCATTATTTGTTACAAATTGTCAACCTTTTACTGGTGTAGCATGAGTCAGATATACCAAAATTTAGTTCAGCCCTGAGTTGTACTTTCTTTCAGAGCACAAAAGTGTGTGATTTCATCTGGCTTCACAGAGCTGCTTCTCTCTTTACTGCAATGCATGGAGAAGTCCAAACAGGAGACATAAGCCTGGTTCTGCCACTTCTGCTTGCCTTGCAAGGTGGTTGGGTCAGCATGCCTGAGAGGTACGTTACACCAGGCTTATCACATCACAGAGTGGCAGAGGAATTGCTGAGGGTTACATCTCTTCTCTCAGATCTGCTCCAGAGTAGAACTCATTGTCATATTATGGACTAGCCCAAGATGAGTTGTCAGTGTTCCAGAATTTATTACAATCAGGTGGATACTACCTCTTGCACAGGGACACATCTGTGCACCATTCTGTCAGACTAAGCTGACATGAGTACAGTTACCTGGTCTGAGCTCCTTTCACTGAAAGAGATTTTCTCTAAGCACATAGAGGCTGTAATTGAGACCTCATGCCCCTGTCTATAGAAGCTGCCCTAGTTTTGGATATGAGCCTTAGGGTCTCAAACCTCTACCAAGACTGCTTAACGCAGAGCTCAAACATGAGCCAATAGATGGGAACTGTGTTCAGTAATCTGGCTTGCATGTGAACCTGAAATCTAGAAGTGAAAGGCTTTGTCCCAGCAGTTCCATCCAGTCCTTCACTGTTGCTCACACTCACAACAAGGAGGAGATGGACACTTATCCATTGGACAAAAAGTCCCTATGCTTCTCTTCAGTATCCTGGATTTTTACTCCTGTTTGCATAGCTTCCTGACTTAGAATAATGAATGTGTCTGCAGCAGGTTTCTCAGTGGATGGTTTATCTGGTTATTAATGATGTGGAGCACTTCAGCACCCTTAGGACCTCTGCATTGTTGCTTTAATAAACATCTTTCAAAATGATGAGGCCACTGACACCCCTTCTGTGCTTTTATGGTACAATGATCTTAAAGTAGCATGGTGCATTTTATTTATTATCCAGCCCATTAATCACACAGGTATCAGTTGGCTTCAGGGAAATTTTTAATTAGAGATATTTAAGGTTGAGAGAAAGTGCTTCTTGACAGACAATGAAAGCAAGCAGAAGCAGGAGGCAGGCTATCTTTGTGACTCTGTGATTAATACAGGATTTAAATAAAATATTCATGAAAGGAAATTGAAGTTATAGCCAAATCCAAACGTTAAACCTCCTTTAAAACTGAAATCCAAATTCTTTGGAGATTCATTCTTCTCTGTATTCATTAGTGGGGAATGAATCTGATGAACATGAGAGAAAAGGGAATTTGTTCCCTAATGTAATATTTTAGCAACGTTTTTCAATGCTTCCAATGCTTTAAATGTGGTTCTTCTTGAACCACATTTTCATGCCATTGATAAAATCCATATCCTTATTTGAAATGTCTTACAGGTTACTGGGACAGGTACAAAGGAAAGATCAGTGGTGGAACTTGGGGACACCCCTGACAACATGCTGACGTGTATGAGACAGAAAGGAAAGATTATGTGGAGGACAACTGCATCCTTCTGGCAGTATTGGATTGGTGGTTGCTAATACTTAAAGCCTGCATTGTCACATGAAAAATGAACAGTACTGGCTGTGCAAACATCTCCCTTGTTAGATAATTAATCAGGTGTACTTTGTTTTGATATAGCACCTCTCTGGTATGCTCACAGGCATCTCCTGAAATGAAGCCCTTTAAAATGGATTGTTAAAAAGAAAAAAAAAAAAACAAAACCAAAGCCAAAACCAAACCAAACCAAACACCACCAAACTAAAATAAAATAAAAAAACCCCAAAACCAAACACAAAACCAAACCAACCAAACAAAAAAATTCAAAACCAAACCAAACCCACAAAAAAACCCCCAAACAAACAAAAAACCCCCCCAAAAACAAAAAACAAGGCCAAACAAACCCTGTAGAAAATGCTGCATGTGATTCAGTCTGTCTTCACAAATGGCAAAATGGAACATTAAATTCTTCTACTTGTACAGAGCAAAATTTTCAGTCTTGGATGCCCACATTTAACAATGTAAATATGTAGGGAAATTAATCTTTCCAAGATTTTGAGCTCCTTCATTTCCATTTCTTTATTCCCCTTACCCTTCCTGTATGCTGCAGCTGTTCTCTCTAAACACAGAGCATCCAAAAGTCCTTTAGCCTTTTGGTGCTATGAACTTCAGAGGTCTTACTGGAGAATTTCTGGATCTGTAGTTTGGAAAGAAAAACTGCAAAGTGGTCGCTTCTTGAAGTGCAGTGACCTGCTCAGGTGCAGGGAAGGAAAATGGGTGATGCTGTCTCTAACAGAAGTCAAGCTACTCCTGACTAGAGACAGAAGAAGATCAGGAGTCTCCAAAGCTGTCATGAGTAGGTATGACAGGGTGAAACAGCTTCCAAGAAAGCACTACCAAGGTCCTGCCTACAATGGCACTTGGATGAAGAAAAAGTGGGTTCATATCCCTTTTCTGCTGGCTTATAGAAGATCAGAGAAAGCCACTACTGTCTGTTCTCACTAGTGTCACACAGTGGTGGTCTTGGTGAGAAACTGTGGTCCATAAACTTCCCAACTTTCTCCGCCTTGAGAGAAAATATGAGATTTCTGAATGAGAAAAAAATCTCTTGGTATTTTTCTGTGTTCTCATCAGAAGGAGATACATGGAGGGAGCTCACAGAGGCTTACAAATCACTTAAATCCCTTCAAGTGCAGGCAAAATACAGAACATAGAACCACATTAAGGCAGCTCAAGGCAGGTCCACAGCTGGTTCCTTCTTGTTCAAGCCCACATATTTCTTGTGCACATTACTTTGCCCTTTGTAAAGCAGGACTAGTCCTTTTCCCTTTAACTGCTGAGACTTTTTTTCCTACTTTGTCTGCAGACAGGCAAGGGCCTTCTTTAGTGGTAAGAGATGTTAGCCTTTACTCTCCCTTTACCTTCTACGTGCACACACACAGAAACACAAACTGCTTTGTATTGTTGTTGCTCACAAGATCAACAGGTTGCAGAATTAAAAACAGATGTTCACACCTCCCAGGAGTATAATTTTGATGCCTCCTGATTTTGGCAGGCCTCATTTTTTCAATTACAGCTTGATTAATTTTCTTTGTGAGCATAATGGCTACAAATAAAATGATAGAGAGGTTTCCTCTAGGAAAAAAAAAAAGGCTGATATTCTGAATCCATGCTTGACACCAGGAGTCAGGTTTCATGCGCTGTGGATTTAGTCCAATTGCATTTGAATGGGATGAACATGAGGTGTACTGTCATCCAAGAGCACAGACTGAGAGTCCTATATGACCAAGAAAATACAGGTAATACCACATTTTCCTAAAGCTTTGTGGACTATTTCTAATTCTCTTAGCTCTCTTAGAGAAACAAGACTAGCATGTGGATTTGCCATTTAAAATCTCTTCATTAATGCCACTTTTCATGGAATAAGCTGTTAAATTTGGTAACAAGCCCATCTAAAATGTCATGTCTATCACCATAGAGTTCTAATTAACATTAAGGCTTATTAGCCTAAGTTGCCTTAGAATTTGAAGGGCAAAGCTATTCATAGGGATATATGCAACCTATACTTCTAGTATCTTTAAAAATGAATTTTCCAGTCTAACCAGAAGAAAAAATTCATCACTCCTCCATATGCAACTTAAGCTTCACTTATTCTTGATATTAAATTCTTGTTACCAAAGATGTTAAGTTAGGGATTATTCATCAACTTACAGACAAACTAGGGAGCTGGGAAGAAGATACCATTGGAAGAGAACAGAAAACCAGTATCACAGCAACAAACGAGAATGTTATTAAATTGCTGATAGCTCATTTTTCCCCTAAAGAACAAACCCCCTCCTCCAACGCCTTCAATAGCTGAAATTCAGAAAACACTTTCTCCCGTATTGGAATGAATGTGTCACACTGAAACATATTTCCTCCTGCTCTGATTTCTCACAGACCATTTAGCAGTCCATCTTTTCAGGCCACATTGTGCAGGTGTATGATTGTATTTGAAATTCCTGCACCCATTAATCACAGCTCTGTGACCTGCTTTACTCGGTACTTACTAAGCTCCTTTCCTTCAGTTCTGGACTGCCAGTGCTGTGTAAACTGTTTACTTTTCTGGTGCAGCATTTGCTCAGCATTTTGGCGAGCTCCAAAAAAGTGCTTCCAATTGACTTTTGGCCAACAAATGCTTAGACTTTTCTTACATGTAATTTAATGCCTACATGTGTTTTACCTTGCTCACTGGTTTAGGTAGCTCTTTAAACTGTTATCTCCTGGTCTCACCTTGCCTCTGTTGTGACTATAGAATGGAAACAATTGTCACATGGGCCTGAACAGTTTCCATCTCCTACATTTCTTTGGCTATCCACCATATATCTTTTTGTTCTTAGGAGGCTCATATAACGCTTGTATTGCTCTCCTGGAAGAATGATAAAAAAGTGCAGAACCAGAGATGGGAAAAGCAGAGGAATTAGAATTTCTACTACATATTGTTGAAACAATAAAATAGGTCTGATAATTTAAATATGTGCACTCCAATAGGCACCTGGCCTTGTGCAAGGTTATGTTGTAAATACATTGAGCGTGAATATCTTTGACATAAAGCCTTACTGTCTGTAGGCAGGAGAAGGATGGGAAGAAGGTGAAAAGGACAAAAAAAAGAGATTTTTTCACAAAACTTAAGCTGTCTAGGAGCTATGATCACTGGAGCTGATCATAGGTAGTAGGACAGCAGTCAGTGGACTCCAACTCCTTACACATCTGTCCTGTGGAAGGAAGACCAGAGAGTGTTTAGCACTCTCAACAGATTACAAAAGAAGTCTCTGTACTTAACTTTGACTAGACAGTGAGCTTTTAAGTTGCTCAAAAAAGACAATGATTTTTTTAAATGGCTGCAGTGAAGTGGGAAAAATCCTGCTTGAAAGTGTCCAGTTCAAAGTCACATGGCAAGTCCAAGTCCCAGCTAAGAGTGAAGCTCATATTTCCTGAGTCTTAGTGCAATGCATGGTCCATCCTGCCCCTGTTGACCTGAACTGTTTGAGCCTGCCCAGCTCAGGTGGATCTAGCCAAAGCCCACTACCACAAAAACCTGCTGGCATTTCCATTTCCCATCATTGCCAGAAATTTCTAAAGAACATCCCACCTGCCTATTTCATGTTCTGATCTGTATTTAGCCCACTGTTACCCTTTTGTATTTGTATGTTTTATAGATTTTGTCTCTTCTGCTTTGGATCTTAGCTAGAATAAGCCTAAAAAAAACCCCAAAACAAACCCTTGAAACCCCAAACTCATTGTGCAAATATTTTAGAACATTAAACAAAACTTAATCTTGTTCGGGAGAAAAGGACTTCAGGGGTCTTATTATGGATATTGTGTTTATTATTGTTATTCTGTGCTGGTTGCTTATCTATCCTGATGGAGCATAAACCACATTTTGCACTCTGTGCTGTTTGATATCTCAGTGCTTCATCTTCATGCAGCAGAATATAACTCGGTCACTCGAGGACAGAGTGTGGGTGGTGCCTGACAGTTTTTATAAACAAATCAAAATACCTCTGCTATTCCCAGTGCCTAGTTAGCTGTATGCTTTCCAAGTTCTCAGTGCTGAAAGCATGGCTAAGTTAGATCCCCTCCTAGCAAAGAAAGGTACGTATAAGTTTAATGTATTTCATCTGACTTCTGACTTCCTGATGGTCTAACTCTTGAAACACGCTCATCTCTACTCTGTCACTGTGCAAGGAAATGCAAAATAAATATAACTATCTTGAGAAGACAGCAGATAATCTTTGAGACCACACATGACAGAAACATTTCCAGCCTGCTTCTGCCTACACCTCTTTTTGAAGCTTTGATATTTAAATTACATCCATTTAGGCTCTCTTGTGCATGGATAAAGTAGGTGTTAGCTGGGCTACAGGAGACTGACTGGTGATACAAAGGTTCAAGTCAGAAGAAGGGTATGTAATTTTCTTCACTTTCACAACAGTTCTTAATCTGGCACCTGGTGACTTTGCCAGTTGCTGTTGCTTTCTTAGCCCATTGAAAGGGACAGAAGATATTCTTTGAGAAAAGAATTTTTGTCCAACTGTATCTGAGTTGTGGTGTCAATCACTATGTCCTGTACACTTTACAATTTTCATAGATCTACTTGAATAGCACATACTATGTATATAATGGGTATTTATTTACTTCCTGTCTTTCTACTGTTTTGCAGGCTTCTTTATATGGTCTAGTGATAAGTACATTTCACTATTATTTTTTTTCAGTGGTTGGAGCTTTTGAACTCACTTAACTACTTCAGCAGTAGTCTTGTAGCATGTGTTCATTGCACATTTATCTAAGTACCTACCAGCAACTGTAGATATTTATCTATATATACAAAAAACTGATACAATTCTTCTCACTGCTACTACTGAAGGACTTGACTTATTTGATTGCCTAAATATTTAATTGGATAGCATCTTGTTGCCTATAAAGTTGGATTTAGTGATAGAAAATCAAGGCCAGAAGAAGCATTTTGTGAAATATTTTGTAATTAATTTTCTTTGGTCATTTATAAGGGATGTTTTTAAAGGACATGAAGACAATAAGAATAACATCCATTTTCTGTGTGAAAGGGCCATCACCATTTCAAAAACTTGTTAGATGTGGCCTCAGGAGCAGCAGGAGTTCCTGTGATAATTCTTTTCCCAGAGGCACCATAAGCTTTAGAGCCTGATTTATTCACTGATGTAAGAAATGACCCATGTTCATGGGTTAGTCAAGTGAGAGAGTGGTTAAAGTGCCACTAGCATTTCCTCCATTCAGAAACAGCACAGCTGCTCGAGCCTCCATTTTCCCCACACAAAAGTCCTACTTTTTAAGTCAAACAGGAATTTCTTAGTAGTACCAGACATCTTAATTGTTTCTTCCCTACCGCCCCACAGCCCAGTTTTGAAACCATTTGTCCCACCAGTACAACCTACTTCAGCTTAGCAGGCCCACTAGCCATCTGTGGGCTCCTGCGCTCCTGCAGCATCAACTCTTAATGAATGGGATTGTAGCAACTAAACCAGATGGTTTTTAATCACTTTTGAAGGCAAGGAGGGAAATGTTCATTTCTATCCACTGCAAGGATAGTAAGTAGTAGGAAAGAAAGGAAGAAACTGTCTGATTTTCTACCTCCCTATGATGGTTCTTATTGGGATTATATAGTTGAAGTAATTTAGGACAACTCCTCTAAGCTCTCAATCACATCAGAGAGAAGCCCTATAATCTCACAGTGTCTATACACTTCTCCTTCCTTGTGTAGTTCCTAAGAGAAAATTTATCTTTCTCGTCCTTCAGAAAAGGAGAGTAATACTATAAAAAGCTTTGAAAGCAAGGAAAGTAAAATGTCATTGAGACAAGTGTTATTTGGGGCCAATGGAGAAGGTTCTGTTTCTTTATGTGTGCACTCAGAGGCTGGAGACATGAATAACCACCCCTCTGGCATCTTTTCATGCTGACTTTAGTGGCAAGTTTTTTTGTTCAAAGCCTTCAGGGTTTGAACCCTGTTTAACACCTCTCTGTTGAGCAATTCTGCTGCTCAGCAGTTGATGCCTAGTCAACAAATTGTGCCTGTGATTTTGAAGTAGGATAACATTGTAGATAAGACACACCTACTGGGCACTTTCAAGTTTGTAATATTGTGTTAGTCATTGCTTTTATGTATGTTTATACACAATATCTGCCTGAAGGTATGCATTGATTTCCAGCTATCAAGAACACATTTAAAATTGGCTGAGTGCTTAACCTTTGTTCACAGAAAGTATATTTTAACTTTTTTTTTTCCCATTAAGAATTATTAGCTCTGAAGAGTTTGATATGGCTATAATCATCATGATGATTATTGACTTAAACTAAAATTCTTCTAGTGATTTTATTCCTTTTATAAAGTTGAGTTATATTTGTAATTTACCTTTTGTCTTTTAATAGGTGTATTCCCTTAACATGTATTGATTTAAGTTTGTTCAACTGTATTTCAGGTAAAGATTTTCTGACAACTAAAAAGAAAAATCTAATGTAGTGTTACTTTACTTGTATCTAGCAATTTTGTGAGTTTCTATAGTTAAAACAGGAAAGGAAAAAAAAAAAAGGCAAAAAGGAGGATGCAGACTGAGATTCACATTGCAGATTTAAGTGCTTAAATCCAGAAGAATAGTTCTGACAGCCTCCCCTTCAGTATGAGCTAACCTTTGAAGCACTTAAAATCAATCAGCGCTTCCATTTTTTTCTCTTAGTACCCAAGCTTCCCAAAACTAAGTTCACTTGAGGCATCATGGCCTGAACAGCTAAGTGCCCGATTTCTTCCTCCACTCAGCTGCAAATTCAGAGATGTGCAGAGTGAAACTCAGACTCTCTCCCAGTCCCTGAGGTTGAGGAACCCATCAGGGGGCTCCAATAGCCATCACTGACCTGTAGCTACAGCATGAAGCTTGGCAGCTGTGTGGCCCTTAGCTGAGAAACACAGTGAGGTGGAGGGGAAGGATGCTGTTGTCTTCTGTGTTTTGCATATTTTCCTCATGGGAAATCCATCTAGGTTGTGGCAGGTGGCATGAGTGTGATCACCTTGCCAGGGTTCAATCTGGTTGTGTCAACTTGCCAGGGGAGCACTGGAACATGGCCGTTTTGTATCACTCCCATTAGAGCTCTGAAAAAGCGGTGAAGCTACAGAAGGAGAACCCACTAGTCAAGGACCACTGAGTCCCGATTCCTGATTTTCCCCGCATTTTATCCCAAGCTCATTAATTTGCTAAGTGGAGTTAGAATTGTGACCTTTGACATATTTCAGGGTCCAGTTGCAGGGCTGCCCATCTTAAGATGTAGGCTCAGTTTTAAATCCCTCCCCTTCTCAGTTTGACTACTCTGAAGTTTCCTGCCCCTGTCCTAATCACCAGGATAAACAGACATTTCCCATTCAGCTTTGGAAGAGAAAGACTCATAATTTTACAAAAAGCTGAGCAGATAAGATAGTGAGAACATAATTTCAGTAAATGTGTAAACATGGAAAGGAGCTTCAAATCTCTATCATTTGACTTGAAAGGACCAATGCCTGGGAATGGTTAAAACTGTACCTCCTTTATGTAATCAAAGAATCATAGAATGATTTGGGTTGGGAGAGACCTTAAAGATCATCTAGTTCCATCCCCCTTGCCACAGACAGGGACACCTCCCACTAGACCAAGTTACTCAAAGCCCCATTCAATCTGGCCTTGATAATATTAAATAATTTTACTGCTGTAGAAGAACTTTTTTGCACAGATTAGGTCTCAAGACCTATTTAGTAGACAAAAAGGCCTTCCTATAGATTTTCAGGCTAACAACTGCATTCAGTGTTTCTGTGATCATAGCCTTCATCTGAAAACCTCTAATATACAGATGAAGCAGTCAGCTTCATTTTCCATTTTCCCAGACCAAGCTTTCTCTGCAGTCAGATGTGAAATCACTGGTAAAACTGGGAAGAGATAATGTTTTTCCTGATTCCCTGTCCTGAGTTCTGGCTTTCCTTTTCCTCTTCATGCTCATATTCTCCAGGCCTTTATAACTCTCAGATGTAGATTGTATCAATTCTATTGTGCCATGAGGTGAAAGAAAGCTAGAGTGTAAAAAAATTTACAAGTTGTTTTACACCCACGATAGAACAAGGCAATCAATTATTTCCTTCTTCAAAACAACTCTGCCCATGTTCAGATATGGACTGTTGATGTATTTCAGAAGCTGTGTGGCAGCATGAAGGAATGTTATGATTCATGTCCCACGCTTGCACCTCAAGATTGATTCAAATGGCTATTATCATGTTTCAGAATGTGGTGGCAGTAAACACAAGGAAGATGTGGTACGTCTAAGAGCCTCCCATGTCAAAATACACATCAGCTTTGATTGATATGTACTGACTCATGGCCATATAGGAGAGATGTGAGATTTGTCAACTAGGATTACAGTGATGTAATTATTTACACTCCCAAAATGTTCAGAATGATAGAGTGTTTATGTGAAGTATCATGTTAATGGAACTAGAAAATCAATACCAGGATTGGGACTGGATGCAATTTAATCTATTTTTTTCTGGTTATATATCACAGTAGAGTTTTCTTTATCCTGCATATTCATACTGGTCTTGTATCAAGTTCGTTGCAATGATTGCAGTGACACTGGTAATTACAGACAGCACCCTGCATTCACTTCTGTTTTTGACAGGTACACATCCTCACCTTGGAAAATTCTGTCCCTTTGTTGATTTGGCATCATTCTATCTTCAGCACATTTTAATGTACTGGGCCAAACCCTGCTGATCACCTTTTTATAAAAATTGGAATTTTACCTGATAGAGAAGTAAAGGTAACGAGTGAAGTGGGCTGAATTACTAGTCCTACCTCAGAAACCCTGTGTGACCCTGAGTTGTTCCCCATCTGTTAAAACGGATAAATAATGCTTTTTGTTGTGATCTGTATATTTCTGTTGAAGCTTACAGTGCTTCAACTGTCTATTGCTACGCTCTCTTATGCTGTCTCTGGAAGCCCAAACCTCTGTATGGAGCTGGCAGTGTTATAAATAACAAATGCACACTATAGGATTTGGTCCATGGATAAAATACCATATCAACCACTTCTGCAAATACATCCTTTTACTGTATCTTTTTGTGTCCATGGTAGGAAAATTTGTCCACTAACCTCTAAACTCATCAAGGCTGGTGTCCTCTTATTTGTCTGGCACACCTGATTGATTATTAAGATCCTACAACAAAAGCAATAGCCCTCTATAAGTCAGCATGAACAATAATAACAATTATAGTAATGATTGATACAGGAGCATTTATTTCTATTCCTCTCGGTCACACTAACGGGATTTTGATGTATAAATCTCTCCTCATTGTAACAAGAAACAAGATTACATAGTTAGGAATGCAAAAATACTGTTTCATTTAATCTAAAGAAGAAAAAGTCTTCCTTAGGTAGAACTATGTAATTATATAGATCATGTTATACTAGAGATCTTATGGAAATGCTCAGCATTGATCTGATAAAAATTGCTATGAAGATTATAGATAAATACTATTATGTATACAAACATTCCCTTGGGAACTACTGTGATACTGCCTACAAAAACCGAGATCATGTGTTCATGAAGAAGCCGTACAAGGTAAACAGTGTGGGTTTCTATTCTTCACACAGAGTGAAACAGATAGCACGTAATCAGAGAGAAAAGTTGGGAATTTTTTTCATGTTAATTTAAATGGCAGAAACTAGCAGATCAGCAATTAAAGCACAGGCTGTAATGTCTTTGTGACAGAGAACATATTTTTGTTTTGTAGGGCAATATGGCACCTCAGATGGCTGGTGTCTGTGTTTCTACAGTGTCAGTGAAACCTGAATAAGATGTAAACTATAGTAGCGAAGGTGCTGATCCAGCATGGTTAATTCCCATGAATTCAAAGATAGTAATCATGTAAGTATCCATGCAAGGATGTTTGTATTGGTAAGTTCTAGGCTCAAGTGGCTCCTGCTTAAGTTTTCACAGGCAGACAGGAAAAACAAAGATTGCCTGGTGTTTAGTCCAGTGCTTTAAAGGGAAGTGACCTCTCTCATCCCAGGCTCGACTAGTCAGCCTATCATTTCTGGTCATTCATACCAGAGCCTTTTTTCCTCATCTCCAATTTCTAACAGTTCTCTGTTTCAATGCTGTTATCAAGCAACCAAAAAAATAAACAGAAGCATCAAATTTGAATGGAAGCTGTGTTTGTACTGGATCACTTTTAAAATCCTGTAATATAGACTCTTAATATGAAATTGTCATGAAACACTTGATAAAGAAATACTGATGGGAAATTGGACTGAGCCGATAAGTTCTGAAGTCTACACGGGTTTCAAGCTGCAACAAGTTCGGATTTGACCACAGATGCACACAAACCATTTCAGAATGATGCACATAAATTTTTTTGAGAGGAATATATGAGGCTGCAATAAACTGCTAACATTCTATTCCATTCTTTACACTTTGTGACACTTAGTACACAGTTTTTACTTGCCAAATTAATTCACAACGTATCTGTATTCTAGCATCCAGTTAGTCAAAAGGTGCTCACACATGCACGTGCACACACACTGATATAAGAAGTCTAAAACCATTGTTTAAAGGCAATTTTCAAAGCAATTGCTCTTGAAATCCCGACTGTTTCTAAAACTAAAATTCCTTTTTTTTTTCCTGAATGATGTGTCATCACTACAAAAAATTGCATCTAGATCTAGACTATTAAATAGTCTCTTGCCTATCACTCGTAATGGAGAATGTCCTTTAACATGGTCCCAGCATTTGCTACACTCAACACATGGCACTGATATGGGCAGATATACATGGTAGACGGTGCGCAAAGGAAGACTTGTTTTGCCTGTGCTCTGAACGGAGCAACCAGAAGCTGGATGCACACTATTATCTCAGTGCAGAACCCAAGCTAGTTTGTACTTCTGAAAGGTGGAGTGCATTAAGTAGGACCCAGTGCTGCAATAACCTCATTTAGAAGGCTTCTGGTTGGTTCAGAGTGTGGGCATACATTTTGTGTGTCTCTTAGGTAATACACTATGCAGAATTTTTACAGATTACATGTTGCATCATTTTTAATCATTAAATACTCTGAATCTATAAGTATAAAGTTATTTGCAGTAAAGAAATTATAAGAAAGTATTTCCTTCTGGACAACGTTTTCACACTCTTTTTCACTGCAACCTGGTTGCACAGCATGTTCCAAACTTGCGGATTAGTAGGTTGAGAGAGGGGGAAAACAGACAACAGAAACTGCTTAGAAAGAGCTCCCTGCTTTTGGGTCTCCATTCTGAGATGGGTCTGAACGATCACCTCTGCATCACTGCATGAAATTTCATTACTCACCTTCCAGGCCTAACTGTATACAACACTGTGTACAGTGAGATGTATACACCCTTAGTGAAATGCCCTTAATCACAGAGGACTGTAAGTGCAAATCAGGATGGTCTGAGCATCTCTGCAGTTTCTTGCTCACAAGACAGTTCTTTGCATCTTTTGAGCCTGCCCATTGCAGAGGGTGACAAAAGAAGAATCCTATCTGCCTAAGATTTACAGCTAGAAGAAAATGCAGCTTGTCTCTTCTTGTCCACCCAAATCCTGTCAGGAAGCACCCACATAGTGTAGGTGGGGATCTCTTTCAGTCATCTATTTAGATTGGAAGACCTCTTGGTGTTCTTGGAAGGCAATCACTTATGAAGTCTCCCTGCACTATGCTGTTGAGAACTATGCCATGGAAATTATTGATATAATCATGTTCAACCAATTTGTAAAGCCCTTGTGGGGAAAGACATATGGAGTCCTCAGTCTGACATTTCAAGTTAATGCCAGGAAAGTAAAGTTTCTCCTCCAGAGAAATGTCGAGAAGCCTATGTTACATACAATGTTGCAGTTATGGTAAATGTACAAGACATGACTACTAAAAAAATAGTCTAATAAAAATCTCATTTAATGCAGTGGGAAATTTCCTACCAGCTTCAGAGTTGAAATATTTAACATATTTGTGGTATGAAACAATGGAAGCAATTAATGATTAGAGAAGGGTTTGAAGCGTCTGCACAAAAATGTAATGGAGATTGCCTCCGCAGTCTTTTGATACCAAATTTATCCATTTTTATTTGGAAGATCAATCACTAAAATGCCTCTGCAACTTTATTCTTCAAGGGAGTCTAAAAATGCATCTCTTAATAAATCTAACTCCTTACGTCACTGGCCTAATGACCACCAGTTTCTATCCCAACCTGATTTCCCTTTCTTGTTCATTAATACACACCCAAGAACAGAGAAATCTTGAAGATCAGCATGGTTTGGCTTATGCTCATCTGCTGTACGTGGAGTGTCCTGTGGTGATGGATAGCAGAACAAGAGTTGTAGGCTGTTAAATAAGGTGGGTCAAGACTTGTTCTCTGTCCCTAAGGGCAAAAGGTACAGCATCCATGTGGCTAACCACCTCTTCCCACCATCTCAGATAATGTAATAAATATTAAGCCACGTGGACCACACTGTGTAGTACTTAAGTCCAGAGTATGCATATGTTTGGGTTATTAGTGTAGCCAGAGTTGCAGCTGAGTGGAGAAACACCAAGACTGCCATTTCCACTGGAAGTGGATTTGTGCTGTGGTCTTAAGACATGTCCATGAACATGCCCACCACAGGGAACTGACAGTGCCATGACAGCATGTTTGTTTAGAATTATCTTAATTAATGGTGAAACTATTCATTGCTTCCTGTTTATACAACCTCCAATAATGTCAAAAGATCAAACACAAAAACCTAGCCTGGCAATTTTCAAAAGCTGTCAGAGAATATAACAGAAATTACTTAGATGAATGTGTTTTCAGCTCCCATGAAATGTAAATGTATGTGTTACACATCAGTTTGCCACCCTCTATAGAAAGCTGTCCATGGATGTCTTTTGTTCTATGAAAACGTGAATTTGTTTTGCAATGTCATGAAGCTGGGAATCTCAAGCAATAATAAAAATGTAAATCAGAATGTTTGAAGTTCTTTCTTTTCTGAACCTTATGTTTTGACTTTGAGCTTGGAATGTCTTAATGTCTGTGGTGGAGGTTTGAAAAGCTCATTGCCTTATTTCAGTGTCATGAAACATGGTTAAGACACATATGTCCCATAAAGCCTTATCCAGTTAATGAATAGTGAATTTAACAGGGTAAACAGTTGTAGTGCTTGGTGGCTTAGTGCCTAGGTACTGGATCATGTGCATTGTGTGGTTTTTTATCTCCAGAACTGTCCCTGTTTTTCCAGAGGTGCAGAGTTCAGCCCATTGACTCAACAGAAAACTCAGTTAGATACCTTTACATGTAGACAGGAGGTATGTTAAAGCATGTTTGGTGTATGAAAGGGCAAGAAACTGCCTATGGGGATGTAACTGTTGACTCTACATCACCTCTATAACCTTTCAAGAGTACAAAACTTGATGGTATTTTTTCAGTAGATAAAAATCACACAACTTCCAACTGCAGGTAAGTATTTTAACAATGTTCCCTGGGAGGAAAAAAAACAAAAAAAAAGGGTTTGATCTTTCAATCAGGTATCAATGTGTCACCTGCTCATTATGTGTGAGGTGAGCATTCCAATCTGCCAGTGCTTTTCCCCATTTTCATTGCAAAGCCATGAAGCGTCTCTAGCCCATAAGCAATTTGGCTCTGCAGTTTCTAACAATTAAACTGTTTCTGAGAAATAATAGTTTTGTTTGTCAACTGTGACATTATTCCAGCGAAGCATATCATTCTCAGGTCTGGTGTTGAAATAGGAGGAATTATAATCCTCATACTGTAACATATTTCTTGGCTGTAAAACGTCTTCTCACAAGGCTACATGTTCTATTGATGCTGAACAGAGATTCAAAGACCTTTTTTTTTGGTTGTTACTTCTCCTCATAACTTTACACTTGTCATTTCATAGCCTTATGCTTTGTGTTCTCTTCCTGGAAAATGACAACAACAAGGCTTATTCTCTTCATAATGTACTCTGAGATTTAAATATGAAAGCAGGCAGCAGTGGAGAGTTTAGCAGTGAATTCTGGTGAAGAATTTGGATATAATAGGAGTGGTGGGAAGCTTTCCTGTGGGTGAACTAAACATGTTGAAGCAAGGTTCATTTATTGGGATTACTTACCTCCTCACATTACGAATAATCATTCTGGCTTCCATTTAGACTCATTCTAAATGGTTATAGTGCAGAATAAAGAGGAAATCACTCATACCATCTGTGAGTGTGATAAAAAGTATTCTAAGAAAAAGTTCAAGCACATGAAAGAGAAAGACATTTTGGTCTCCATACTCAAATGCCTTTTGATTTTCAGAGACTCTTGCCCAAATCAGTGAATGCAAAGGCAGTTGTGGGAGGCTGCGATCCTCATAGCCAGGCCAGTGTCCTGCAAAAATGAGAGTCGGTATGACACTGATCTTCTTGTTGGAGACACTCCACAGCTTTCTGATAGTATATGGTACATCTCTGACTTTTAGAAGAGATGGTTATATTTAGATAATCCTATGGATCCTCAAATCAAACACTGTAGAGTCTTCTGGGAGAGGTTAAAAGCTTTGAAGTGGTTTCGTGTTCAGACATTGTAAGATAGATTTGTGTATGCATGTGATGATGTGTGTTATTTTCAGCTGCCTAAAATGTTTTGTTTCTTGGGTGGGATTGAATTTTTAGTCTGGTTTCAGTGTCCCCACTTGACTGCAAACTCTAATACTGTCATGTATGTCTCAGCTATACCACTGCCAGGCACTTTCATGCATGTTGATATCTTTGCCAAAAAGCAAACAGGGAGCACCTTCAAGATGTGAAGGAATCAGAGATTCATTCCTAAGGGTAGGAGACCTGAAATATTTATAGCATTCATACTGCAACTCGCTAGCAAGGGCAGGGAGAGGTATGCTTGATAGCATCTGTCTCAGCATCTGAGGATCAGTTATAGTAATACACCCCACCTTTCCCTCTCAGCCTACAAAAAACCAAACAAGCAAAACCACAAAGGAAACACTTTTACTGTCAGCTGTATGAGGTAATATATGCTGTCTTCTGAAAAGCCAGGGAAGAACAGTAGATGTTATCCATTGTCATCCCATCACACCGCAGTACTGGATACTAAACCACCTTTGCATAATTACCATTATGAAAAGCAAACTAAAAGTAACAAATTGCTCATGTCCTCTTCCTTTCTCCTTATTTCCTCCATCCAGTGCAGTAGCTTTTCAGGATTCCCAAGTTTCTAATTTTGTCCCTCCATTTCTTCCCCTTTCAGCATTTCCTGAGTTTCTCTTCCTCTCTAGTTAACTCCAACCATTGCCATGCTCCACCTTTGCATCCTGCCCTTGATCTTTTTTTCCTAACGCTTCCCATTAATTCTACTTCTCATTTCCCTCCTTTCCAGGTTGACCAAGCACCTTAAAAAAGTCATCCTGTTTTTCCACATCCCAAAGCCTGAGCATGGGAGATGGATTTCAGCCAGCCTGACCAAAAACCTCACTGAGCTCTAGACACATCCCGTTGCGGCCCCTTTCAAAATGAGCCACAGGTTTTGAAAGCCAATGGTGCTCCATTGCCTTGAGGAGATTGACATCAGTCTACACCAGCTAAAGAACTGTTGTTATATCCTACATTATTCACTGGAAACAAATCACAGCAAAAAAACCCATTTGAACAACCTAGAAGACAGACTGAATCACTGAAGTCTCACCTTTAGAGATTTAGGTGTTTTACTGCTGTCTTCTACTTTCTGTGTGTGCCCTTTCTCTTCTAACCTAGAGTTTATGTTATTTGAACGTAACAATAGTCCGGCTTTACTTAATTTCATCCAAGTTCTTCTGGTTAACTTTGCTGTTGGTTGACTTTAGACCATTTTTAGCAATGGCACTGAGGCAAAAGGGCCCTGAATACAGCTTTTAGGCACCTCTGCATTACCGTGATTTACTAAACATCTCCAGGAGCATATAACTTCAATAAGAAGGAATAAGAGAAACAAAGGATCAGAGAATGAGAAGAAAACTCAAATTTAAATGAGAAAGGGAAAGGGAGAAAATCTGCACAACCCCACATCTTGTGGGATGCTGATGGTAGCGTAGTAGGATGGGAGTAGAGAGGGTTGAAAAAGCCAACAAATCTTTACCATCCTTTTCTATTAAATAAAACAATTCACCTGGGATGGTGAAGCAGGTCTGTGTTAGACCTGGAACATGAGACTAGTTTCCTGGCCCTGTGCTGTATCCACCAACACCAACATGTTAGGGTGAAACTTTTTATTTACAAACTCCTCCACTGCACCTCCTAGTATTAAATTCCTCTTGGGTTAGGGATGAGTCTAAGATGGATGAATTGCAGCAGTTTGCTCTGGCTTGTGTTTTGAGCTTTCCTGGACAACCACAATGTGTTGTTCCCAATGAGACTAATTCCAAATGAGCCAGTAAGTGCTTTCGTACAAAACTGCTGTTTTCATCTCTCTATCTGTATAGCAAATCAGCCTTCACTTATAAGTTTTAAATTGTCAGTTGTGATGTTACCCTGTGTTTAGACCAGCTGTGTCCCTTCACAGTAATAAAAAATGATGTTTCAATGGTTTGAAATTTCACAGAGTAGAAAAGTATAAAATACCAGTCGAAGTTGTCATCTTCTCTGTGAATGTTATCTGCAGAAGCAGGGCTTTTCCTAACTCCTAGAAGTCATTCAGGCCCCTGAGGGACTGTTGTGACCTCAGCTTTCCTGTCCAGAAAAGACATTGTAGAGATACAACTACATGAGCATCTGGCCACAGGCACCTCTGAGAAGTAGCCCTGTTACTTTAAGGGAGAAAAGCCATCCATTAGCCTAAGTTTAAAAGGAAGGGATGTAAAAAATAAAAACAAAGCAAAAAAAAAAATTGTTTCATAGATAAATAAGAATTTCTTTAGTGATGTCTCTTGAAATAAAAAATTAAAACATTTCATTCTGAAAATTTGACAGAAGCTTTTTACCATTTTCAGTGTTTTTTACCATTTGCATTTGTGGCTGAAAACAATTCAACCTAAATTTGTAATTATTGCATCAGCCGCATCTCCTTTCTTTTCGGCGGGGAGGGAGGGGGGGCTGGGGGGGGTTGAAAAGAGCCTCATAACAATGGGATATTAAACTGTAGCCTTCTGGAAGGAAGAGAACTGCTGTGAGCATATTTGTATTTACCATGCAGTGAAGACTTCTGCTTTGGAGGAAGGAAGCTGTCATGGTGCAGTAAGAACTGGGTACTCTGTGGGAGCCATGGGGTCTCTTGCTGGGGACTAGCAGCACAGGAGCTTTACAGCCAAGCCCCGCACCACCACCTCTAGCCAGGAAGCAGGGCAGGCGACGGGGCAGCCAGAGGCAGCCCCAGGCATCTCCATGGGATTGGAGAAAGGCTGAGGTCACACCAGAACATCAGCCTGCAGGTGGGAGTCAGGATCAGGTTCACTGAGGGGAAATTGGGTCAGACACATCCTGGGATGGCTGGGCAGGTCCACTGGGACAAGGCAGTGAATGAACAGAAGATCAAAGACCAGTGTTTCTACTGTGAAAAAAGATCACTAATGTTCCTTCTCACAAAAGAGGAACATTGATCCAGTCTTGGTCTAATGAATCAATGACATATTTAAATATTCTTAGAAGTCTCCTATGCAGTTGGCAACCTAGGTGGGATTGGATCACAGTACCAAGCAGCAAGCTCTATTTTCAGTGCTGCCTAAAGGCAGGAGAGACTCCAGCAGATTGAAACAAGGGCTGGCCATAATTATAGGTATTGTACAACAGAAAAATGTACAAGCACAGCTGTGGTTCCGAGTTGAAACTCAGGCAGATAAAATACTGCATTCCTCTGCTTCCAATTAGTATGAGAAGGATGTGTTCTCGGTGATTTCTCCTTTATGCTCATTTGAGAAAGAAGAGTCAATTTAACTACAGTTAATTTCATGCCCTCTATAATGTACCAAATTATAACCTCCTAATTATTTAAGCCCTCATGTGCTTCGGTTGAGTGCCTTTTTTGGAAGATGATATTAAATAACGATTATCCTTCTCATTAATAAAATGCACAATAAAGAGAAAACAAACAAGACATGGCTGAAAGGCATAAATATAATTTATATTTTTTACTCACTTCCCCACAGTCTTTCCACAACACCAGTAACATTAATCATGGAGACCTGAGGAGGCTGAGAATTTTTTTGTCTTGATTTGTCATTCTGGTTTTCTCTGGTTAATGTGTAAGGGTGTGGAAATACTAGAATCTGAGTTCTTCTAAGAGATCAGCTGTTATTAACCTATACAACAAGGTTACAGATGCAGTAGTTGAGATTTGAGTTAGTTCTAATTCATTCTTGGTTTACTAATTTGAACAATGAAGCATAAAGGAGTGAGTTATAGTAAAAAATAAGGTAGAAGGGTCACACTCTTCTCCTATGCATGAAGACTAAGATGTGGTAGAATTAGTGCTATCTCATCCATACAAAGGTAGAAAGGATTTGGAGATGGTGTATACAGCAGATGTGTCTTCCCATACCTCCCTCCATAACAGGGTAGTGTTTGATTCATCAAATTGCAGGTCCATTGGCCAGTTATGTCACTATACACCATGAGCTCAAAAAAAATTGACCTCTGCCTTCTGCTGTCTTGCATGTGCATTCAGATCTCAGCTAGATGCTTAAATCTCTGTCCTGCTTTATGTGTCAGGTTGCTGAGACCCAACACTCACATGGTGGTTGGGCTCCTTATGAAGTACAAGCAACGGTGTTGGGATACAGAGAGCAGCACACCCAGTTAAGATGGCAGCCTTCAACTATCATGCAATTAAGTAACATACCATGGCCTTCCCCATTCTGTGAGAGGTCTGTCTACTACACTGGCAAATGAAATACTTGAGAGTTGAGAGTAATGAGCACTGTGATCAGAATAGATGCTTTAGTCTGAAGACTGTTGCTCTGATAGTAGAACGGTCACCGGTGATTTCAGATAAAGGATTAATACAAAGGATAACATAGTCATAGAATCATTGAATAATAGAATGGGTTTTGCTGGAAGGGATCTTTAAAGATCATCTAGTTCGATTCTCTTGCCATGGGCAGGGACACCTTCCACTAGACCAGGTTGCTCAAAGCTCCTTCCAGCCTGGCCTTGAACACTTCTAATTACAGGGCATCCACAACTTCTCTGGGCAACCTGGTCCACTGTCTTGCTACCTCATAGAACAAATTCTTCCTTATGTACAATATAAACCTATCCCCACAGTTTAAAAGTGTTGCCCCTTGTCCTATCACTACATGCCCTGGTAAAGGGTGAGCTGTTCCATCCCTCTGATCATTTTCATGGCCCTCCTCTGGACGCCCTTTAAAAGGTCTTTGTGTGTCTTGTACCAAGGGCCCCAGAGCTGCACACAGTACTCCAGGTGAAGTCTCATGAGAGTGGAGTAGAGCAGCAGAATCACCTCCCTCAACATGCTGGCCATGATGCTTTTTATGAAGCCCAGAATATTATTGGCTTTCTGGGCGGTAAGTGCACATTGCCAGCTCATGTCCAATTTTTCATCCATCAATATCCCTAGGTACTCCTCAGGGCTAAGTATCTATCACATAAGGATGTGAACAGAATAAAGGACAGTGCCAGCTCATATAATTTTCATTCATGCAAACTCTGTGAAAGAAGAAATTTATATGCTGTATATGGAACAATGCTGGAGATGATTTCTTCATTTTGTTTTATCAAGATCGACATAAATGTGAAGGAAATTAACTGCTGCCTATGTTGTCTGTAAATCTCAAGCTACTGGATAACAATAAGCTATTTGGGGTTGGAAAGTGTAGCTGGCCTTTGGTAGCCTCCTCCTTCCCACCTGTTCTCGATATTGCTTAACTGGGAAGATGAATAATGAATCAGCCGTTTCAGGCTCTTTCAGATTCTACCTCATCTGGAAGAGAAACTGCAAAACTCATCAAGCACAGAGTAATAAAAGCATGTGCAGACAGAAATACCCTGAGTCCACATAAGCCGATGTTGCTTCTGCCATTTGGCTCATGTAAAGATTCTTTAAATCCTCTTACAGTAAAAGGCTGCAGGGGAGTATGTCGTTGGACCGATAAAAGCACGCCTGTCTCTTTTGTAACAAGCAGCAAAGAAGCGTTGCTGAGTCACCTTCATTGTGAGCTCACTCTTCTGAGTTTTTTTTACTGAGCAGCAGGTGTCACAAGCCTTTTCTGATGAAACTGTTAGTAAGTGTTCTGCCGTCATCCAGTGTGTCATCTGGCATTATGGACAGAGCCAGAGACAGATGATGATATGAAGGAGAGAGGGTCAGCAGATGATATCAGGGTCAGCATATGATATCAAAGTACAAAACAATTCAGAGAAACATTACCTCATTGAGGAGAAAGGGGGGGGGGGGGGTTAGAACAGCCTAAAAAAAAAAAATGGAGACAGTACAGAAAACAAAGGGAGAAAGGGAAAAGCCTGCTGCAGGAATATTATTTTCTCTACCCTCGGCAGCATTTTCAGCAGGTTTTGCATCAGCCAAGCACATTCTGTACAGCTAAGCAAAGGCAGAGACAAAATTAGACTACTCTACCAGGTGAATATTTGTACGAGCTCTTCTTGGATGAAATGCACTTGGAAGCAACATGGAGCTGGGATCCAACCCAAATCAGACTATGATTCCATGCGCAGATATTCAGTGTGATACAGTGTCTCCAGCCAGTCTTCAGCAGTGTGCATTTCTCCTCTGCTAGCTCAGAACGTGGCAAGCAATACAGCCTGGGTAAGCCCAGTGGATCAGTATCCACATAAGCACATCTATCCCAACCTTTTCAGGGTTATGTTCATTCCAGGTGTTTGAAAAAAAGTGTAGTTTTTCCCTCTTCTATTTTGACTGTCCTTGGCTAAATATAGTCTAGATGCTCATGAAGACCATGTTCTTTTCTAGTTCGCTGGCTTCCATAGGAAAATTGCCTTGGTAAGGAATAGTAAATGACTGATAAAACACCAAAAAATTTCACCTGAAGTGAACATTATGAGATTTTATGAAAGTTTTCTCCTTCTGCTACATTATTTAATCAGGAAACACATGTTTAGGACAGCATCTGAGGGCAATGCACCCTCATACCTAGCAGCATTTGTTGAAGAAGAGTTAAACCAGAAATACTATAAATAGGAGATAAAGTAACCTGTGAGCCTTCACCCCTGAAATGGAAATACTGATTTTCTGCCTTCTTTTTTCTCATAGAAAAATATACATGTATATGCACATATAGTCCCAGTGTTCAAGTTCTTGATCTGTGCAGGGCATAGCTCAATTTGCTTTTTCATCAGAGACTACTTTTAGTAGCCTGGCAAGGACTAGGTTCAGTAACCATCTTGTCTGCCCAGTGTAGTACCATTACGCAAATACTGCGGCTCACTGCACAGCTTACAGGGAGATTATGTGCTTAGAGTGGGATTCAAAGTAGGTTGCATGCTAAGAAGGGAGCTGCAGTATGTTGCTGAGAGATAACCAGGAGCGAAATGCAGGGTTTGGGGGGGCAGGGGGAAGGTACCTGTCTCCAGAATCTTCACTCCAGATCCAGAGCTGGGACACTGCCCCCAGGGGTACATGCTTACAATTTTTTTTTTTTTTTTTTTTATTTTTTTTTAGCAAAGGGAACACCAGTAATTCTCCCTCTTTCCCCCGAACAGGGGGCGCAGGTGTTTTTGTCACTCTACACACCCCTTTTCCCC
>JAAGNO010010029.1:104357-119357 GCA_033439905.1 Ceryle rudis | reverse complement strand
TCTCTTTGAAGCAGGAGAATATGCTGGTCAGTGGAAGAGAAATATTTCTCTAAAGTATTCCCTCATCACCTTTAACAAGTCCTGGTGACTTCTGACAGAAGAAATGTTGCAGTCAGCTGGTTACCCTGAGGCCAGCGCACCAAGCCGGGCCAAAATCCATGCAGTGGTAAGACAGTGCAGACTGTCATGTTAATGGCTATCAACCCTTCATCCAGATCAAGGGGTGTTTATTTCCTGATAAGCCTGCGTTCATCTTTGCAGGGGTACCAACTCCATCAAACTGTTCCTGAAAGATGGTTTCAAATTCCAAGAGTTCAGTAAAAAGTGGGACTAACATGAATGCTTTGTGAAGATACAGTTGGTTTACTGTTGCCTGGGGAGATTCCCTGCCTCTATTACTGTATTTTGAATCATTTTGAATATCATTGCAAAACTTCTCTGCAGCACTTCTTTCCTGTTATTCTTGCTTACATCTGTTCACTGTAGTAATGGATATTTTTTGGCTGTAAGCAGTTATGCAGCATGACACTTGGCAAATAGATGTCTGTGTATGCAATAGCTACTGTTTTTTGAAGATTCATTTGGTCCTTGTCCCCTCTGGGTGAGACAAAAATATATCGCTATAAACTGCTTGCTGGCCTTTCATTGCTACCGTTACCTTTTTGACTGACAGTGCTTATGCTTGCACTCTGCACTGAACAGAACTCTTTGGGGAAAATTTAAAGAGTTTGATTTTAAGCTTCAAATTTATTGCACACGTTTTCTGAATGACAAGTTGTGCTTCTGCTATCTAGTCAACAGCGTATCTGTCCTTTGTAAATAGCATGCTGTTTATATGTGATACAATTATTTCCACTAACCACCCAGAATCCAGCTGATCTCTCTCACAGCCATAAATGAATCTGTTTGACAACCCGTCCTCTGCACAGTAGGTAGTCTTCCACCCGCCAGCTAATTTATCATTGCATCTGCCTTGCTCTGCCAAGGGATATGTTCTAGTGAATTTATTCTGTTTCTAAAAGCTTCTGACTGGCCATTATCTAGGGAGGGGAGACACACAGAAGAACAAAATTTTTACGATCTATCTTTCTGTCTTTGTGAAACTCTTGCTCACAGTGTCTCAAAGAGATTCTCTTTTACGGGCTGTATTTCACAGTAATCGCAGAGACTCCCAGCAGCCCAGCTGGTTGGCCCAGGCTGGAGCAGAATGTTTCTCAGCGTTAGTGAGAAGTGCTTAATTGATATTAGCATGGATAGAAATGGTCTGCTCATCCATAGGACAGACGTCATTTGGTACACTTTCCTTCCCTCTAATGGTATAGTGCTCATGCAACCTGAAAGGACCATCTGCAGATCTTTGAGATTAGTGTAGGCCTGTTTATTGTTTGGCTTTTCTCTTGGTTTCCTATGTCTGGACCTGCTGTGTTAATTGGTTTGATATATGAATGTCAAGGTTGACTAGACAACCCAGCAAGCATCAGATTTTTTAGCATACATTTATTCCTAATTCAAAATAAGTCTAAGAACTTGCTGAACCGAGCAGCCACCACAACCTTCACCATCCAGACCATCAGAGACAAGCTGTTCTGCCCTGCTGCTAAGCAGTGTTTTTGCAGTCTGAACTCTTCAATACAAGTTGCAGGGTTTTTTCCCCCAGGACTCGGGGTTCAGGTGCAAGACCTTTCCTGACACACCTCCCTCTACCATTTCAAGCCAAAGCTTTGTTTGAATCACAGGAAGACGGTTAAGTTCATAGAAGATGGAAGAGGGTCAAAACAGTAGGTATCACCTGCAAGTCAAGGCTATCTTTTTGATCCTCTATAAAACCTGTGTCTTTATTCTTCAGTAATAGGATCTCCTGTGTTTCAGCCTTGTATCCTCACATACATAGGAGGATTAACACTGCCACAATGGAAATTGAAGATGCCACTCAGAAGAACAGACAGTGCAGTAACTTATCAATAACAGTACCATCCTTTCACCTAACAGACTCTAACGCAGAGACATGTCTTGCTTCTATTAATATTTCATAGAACCAGCTGGTACTACTAGATACAGCCAGTCCCAATGAACTTCATTTTAGCCTTTTTATTAGCTTATAAATGTGATAGGGTTGATGGATACCATTTAATGGAACGCTTTCCACCCTCCTCCCCCTTCCCTTCCCACCCTGAAAAGTCTGACATTCATAAATTGAGGAGGTCAGTAATTTGCATCCAGCTGAGTGGTTGTCTGGCTTTAATGAGATGATTTGTAATCATAAGCACTGCACTGCAGTGGTGTCTGGTACAGGGCGAAGAGGAGCACGTATGCATACTCCAGGTGAGATGAGGGAGAGGTGATGGGAAGGAGGGAGCGAGGGAAAGCACATGAATTGGAAAAAGGAAGTATGGCTGGAATGACATAAGGAGGTCCATTAAAATGTAATAAAATAATGCTGGCCTGGTTAGCCTAAGAAGACTCAGAGGCTGGCTGATGCAAGCCAGTGAAACTCCAGTTACATAGGCCAGGCAGGCAGCTTGCAGGATTGGTCTTATACAGAGATCTTTAGAGTAGCTGAAAATAACAGGTTAATTTTTGCCAGGTTTAAGCTCTCAGTGTTCTTATTCCACAGCTCTGTCATCCTTCTCCCACTCCTTATATAACAAAAAACCTTCCAGATCAGGAAGATGCTTCAGGGGCTAAAAAGGTTATATATGTTGCATAGTTGGCACACTCCCCATCAGCTATATTTTCAGCCTCTTCCTAAAAAAGTGGATCATGCTCTAGCCGTGTATGTATTCTTCCTCCATCTTATGCATTTTTAACACACTGTTTCTTTTCTTTTCAGTCACAGAAAGCAGTAGCAAATTCCTGCAAGTCTTGGGCAGGCAGGTAAAAGGTGGAGATGGAGACTATTAAACCCTTCACTGGGGTAAAGACTTGGAAGACAATTCTTTTGGGAGAGAGATATTTTTAATTCCCCAGTTTTGATAAAATCTTTGCTTGGCATCTGTTTCAGATCAGACAACCAGGAATCTCACCACAGGCACAAATCCATAAGAAGCCAGGCTGTGCTAGCTTCCCTCCACACACAGCTACTTTCTCTGGCTGTGAGAATTTTGCACCTTCCAAAGACTATCTTTCCCTTGTCTCCAGGATCTCTCCTCCATAGTATCAATTCTCTGAGATTGTCATGCAATATTTTTTCATTAGGAGTCCCAGCTGTGGAGGACAATGTTTCTCTAGCCATGTCTCCAGCTGTCTTGAGTTATTCTGCAGCAGCCCAGCTGGACCAGTGTAGTTTTTCTTACAGCTGCAACGGAATAGCTGACATCAGCTTTAACGTTGCTATTTTTTAATTCATTAACTACTCTACATTACAAAAAAATAAAAAGGCAAGAGTGCAAACTGATCTGTTCTGCTAAAATCCCCTTACAAGGATAAGGTTCTGAAGTGGGTCAGGGGCTGCTGTTTTGTCCTAACTCACAGTGTCTCCCTGTGCTGTTTTTGATGCACAATAATGTTCAGCCCAAAGCCCATTTGGTGGTATCTTCAGGATAGCCTGCAGTTAGGTCGCTTTGTGAGGCAACAACAATACCATCACAGGCCCCCTTCCCTTCCTTTGCCAGTTCATAGCAGCTGACATTCAGCCTTAGTTCACCTCACCTTTTTCAGTCGTGACCTCACATGCCCTTCCTCATCTGTCCCCAGAGCACAAAAATCCTTCCTTCCAGGCAACAAAGATTTTTTCTCCCCCTCTCCTGAGCTCCTTCTGTAAAACATAGGTGCTTCACATGTTTCCTTCCCTGCAGATATTTGCAACTATGCAACATAATCCCTTCCTCCTCTTCCCTGTGGAGATATGTTACCCCTATGTTAAGTACCAGAGATTTAAGTCACAGGGATGTGTGGGTGGCCTTCAGAAATCATGCCAGTAAGATGTTTCTCAACCAGATTTTTAGTTCCAACAGAAAAAGAAGAAACAACATGACACTACCCATCAAGCAATAACAATAGTCTACCTGCCTTTGGGACAGAAGATGCCTGCCTCAGGTAAAAACTTACTCTGAGTAAGATGAATGTCCCTGTAGATAGCTCTTTTTGAGAAGAGCCCTATACAGGAAGCAGTTCCTTCAACTTCTCTACCTTCTTCAGGCTATAATCCTATCTGTCTCTATCAGATCTGTAAGCTAACAGTATCTTGCACAGCTCTTACACAGAGGGACCAACTCCTTTGCCAGGTTCTTAAAAAGTGCCCATCTACTGTGTAATTTAAGCAATGTATCATCTGTCAGAAAGGAATTAGTTTGGTATAGTCTTAATGTTACAAAGGACACAAACTGAACTATAGATTGAACAGAGCGTTGTGAGGAGGGAAATTAATTTTTACTGTTCCTCTAATGTACACAGTCTCCTCTTTGTCTAGAGGAGTAACCCACAGATGATCACCTCTCGGCCAGCAGTGTACTTTAGCGTAGCCATTCAAGCTAAGAAAAACCTTAAAACATTAACTGGTGCTGTTTTATTATTTTCCCAATCATATTTCCCTGACTTGGCTTGCCCTGACCCTTTGATCAATAGCAGACCTTACCCAGTATGAGACGTGTTTTGGATTAATTTAGAGTGCTTGTTAGTACCAACTTCTAAATCACTTTGCTGAGCTTCCTCTCTTTGATGTTGTTGGCACTGGATAAGTTCTTACGCTGGGATTCTCAAAGGAATACAACAAGAAGGGTCCAGAACACTTAGAGCTCTACATGCCCTGTTGAAAAACACAGACGAAAGTGCAAGAAATTTACTTGCTTTCAGTGATAAGAATTTCAATCACTTTAAGGTGCACATAGCTGCTTTATGGTGTTTTCAGAGGTGCCTTTCAGAAGTGTGCTTAGGCATATTTGAAAATCCTATTAGATGCCATTCAGCATCTTTATGTGCTTGAATTCCTTTAAAACCTGACTCAGCATACTGTGATACTCTTCGGTGTGTGAGAGCAATGGCATAAAGAGCAGGCTCTCAGTGAATGACTGCTGCTGTATGAACGTGTGGAATAGAAGCCAAATCCCAAATGCAAAAGACTCATATGTTACAGTCATATAACCCAGACACTTGTTTCTTCAGCAGTTGTCACAGCAATGCTGTCATTTCCTAGTTCAAGTCTTTATCACATCTTTATCCTTGATACATACTTTGGGAGGAGGAAGGATTCACGAGGCAAATGTAAGTGTATTCAGAAAATACATCAAGTCGAGGAATGAAAATGCTCCCAGCAGTGGCCTCTGTCTATTTGGATATGTGGAATGGATAGCTGGAGTTCCTCACATAATTTAGGTTACATTTCCATTTTCCAAGAAAAATCCACAGTCTGGATTCAGTTTGCATAAATAGAAGCTTCAAAACCATAGTCTAAAACATCTCATTCCATTCTTGCCAGCTTTCAGCTGAAGGATATTTCTGATCATGAATTGTAATGGTGGAAAATTGACTGATCCAATCGAAGAAAGAGTGAGAGACAGACAGACAGACATATAGACCATTTCCGAGGAGATATATCCTGTTTCCTATGACAGGCAGCTTTCTTATTAAAATTATCTCAGTATATACACTCCCTATTCGAGCATGAAGTGCTCATTATAAGTCTCTACATAAATAATGTACACTTAAAATGGTTCTCTGTGCCATAAATATTGACCCTGTTTAATAATTGACTATGGGATTATATGTCTGCTCCCCTCAAACACTACTGACTGAGGGTCTTGCCTCTTCCCATCAGTTTTCTTTTCTTTCACTCCTGTAGTTTTTGGAGAAGGTATTATACTGATACCACCAGTGTAATGATGACACAAGTTTGGACTGGAGTATAAAATAACCCGTCTCTCTGCCCAGTTCTTGCTTAGTGCCCCAGTCATTTAATTCGAATGCGTGAAGAAAATAATCTTTTAAATTCACTTTATAATTTAATCTGTGATTACTCTGCAGGTGCTTGCTGTAGTCCTCCATTTTTGCTTTAACCTTTAGTTAACATTATTACAATAAGACACATCCATCCATCTTTTTGTGAGGATGTATCATGAAAAATGTTTTGAAGAGCAGAATATGGACCAAATTTGCTGCTTGAAATGCAATGGACCCAAGGCATTCCTGATATATGAAACTTTGAGGTTCACACTCGATAAATCTGTACGGTCTTTACTGCGCATTTGCAATATTCTACAGAGTCATAGAGGAAGAAAAACTGAATGATAGGAAAACAGTGGCTGTCAGAGTTAAGGTTTATAATGTCAACAGCAGCCATGACTCCCTTAGGTTGGGCATGCAGGAAAAATTATTCATACCTAATACACCAACACAACTTATATATCTAGAATGAGTTGTCCATAGAGGTTTGCCTGTGCCTTGTATATTGGATGAAAACTGCATTATCTGTCCTATTCAGGTACCAGACAGCAGTGAAAAAAGGCTTTGATGCAACAGCATGGAAAGATTTCACCAGGATGTTTTTTCCTCTAAGTTCTGATAGGACTTTTCTCTTCTGGATGTTCTGCAAATTTGTATGTGCCACTAAAAATGCTGTGGTTGTCCCTGTAATTCCCAAGTTTTCCTCTGGTGACACAGTTTTAACCACTCCATGTAGAAGCTGAAAAAATTGTGTCTCTCTGCTCTCAGCCTCTGCAATCCCTAGCCAAATGGCTCCTTGATTTGAAAGAGAGATATGGAGGATGCTGTCCAAAAAGCAACATCTATTTATGGAGACACTGAATACACAATGAGTTAGGAGATGGTGACCAAAATGTGCAGTATTGTTTGTGAGTCCTTGAGGACCAATAAAAATAATAGAACTGCAACTGTAAATAGCTTGTTACAAACAGCCAATTCCTATGCTTGGAATTCAGGACTCTGTCCAGACCATAAAATTATCCTCATTGCCTGCTGGACCTTGGAAGCAGGGCTCCTCTGCCAGAGGTCACTCTGTTCTCAGCGGTGGCATCAGAGCTGATATGTTTCATCTCTGTGCATGAACATTTGCTGTGCTTGGTTACCAGTTGGGATTGCATGAAGGACATTGGAAAGAAGTGAAATGCCACAGCCCCTTCACAGCTAAGAATTTAACTTCAAGGAAAGGCACATAAAAGGACCTAGTTACTAAAACCCACATATCCTGGAATGGCTAATAGAAGGAGAATGCTGAAAAGGTTTTTGCCTTGGGCTAATATTTGAAATTATTGGTGAAGGAATGATGAGAATGTGTATTCATAGCTAAGGTGGCTAAGATGTGGCAAAGTATGCTTTATATTCAGTAACTACTGGTTTTAATTTTAACTATTCCAAGAAATTACAATGCCTGTAATACTTTTTCAAGGATTTTGGATTTTAATTCTTATATATAAATCAAGAATATTTAGAAATGCCTAAAAAGACTAAGTTGAGCTGGGTCTTTTGTGCACAGATTTGCACTGTCATAACATATACAGATAAAAACTGCTGTAACTCAGTTTGCATCATATTAATTTTTTTTGGAGCATGAAGCTTACAACTTATAAAGTAGTTCATGATCTCTGGTGGTGGTGTCCTGACTCACAAAAGAAAGGAACCAATAACTCCCTTTTAACTCTCTCTTATAGATCATCAGTTGTACTGGCAACAGTATTTGGTTTCATGGACCATTTCTGGATCTTTCACATTAGCAAGCGTATAGCATAGTCTGCAAGGAAATAAAAAGAATGTACAAATATCCTCCTGAATTAAACTCCTGTGTCACAACCACCACAATCTATTGATAAGACATTTTGCTCCCCATTGCTGTCTGTCAGCTTGTTTTAGGTAGAAAAAAACCCCAGAACGACACCTGCAGAAAGTCAGAGCTGGGTTATTGGAACAGGAACAGATTAAATAGAAGTATAAATCTTACAGTGCCTAACTGCACAGCCAGTATGCTCTGCTTTTACAGTAAAGATGAGATGTCTCATCCCATACCTCCATCCCCTAACAGTACAAAATCAGCCAAAGATTCTCAAGATCTTGGAACACTTCAAGTGTCCATGTGGTCTCCAGAGATGAGACTGAAGATACAGACATGGCTGATGTGCCCTGGGCAGCAAGTGGGCTGCTCTAACAAAAGCCCACTAGCCAAAGGACATTTCATCTCCAGGCTGCTGGGACCCTGTGCCTCAGGCTGTGCCAAAACGAGCTGATAGGAATTGCTACTTCTCAATAGATAACAAAAAAATAGTAGACATCCACACAGGTCTGTTGCAAATCCCAAGTGTTAGCTGCCTGCCTCAGGGCTGGTGATTCCAGTAAGAGTTTGGCAGCAGCACAGAAGGTATATGGATATTTTCACATTCAGCTTAACCCACCTCATCAACATAACACCACATGGGAAATGGATGAAAAATTCAAGGATACTCTCATTAGTTAACTATCTGAACTTCATTTTTACAGCAGCAATCAGCATCCCCTGTTGCCTGAGAGATACTTGGTAGACAGTTTCCAGTGCTTCCTGTGCAAGGTTCCAGGTGCAGCCCCATGCTAGTTGGTGCAAGGCAAAACCATACACCAGGTGTGCATATCCATTCATGTGAGTGGTGAGTGAGCAGACCTCTCCTGACATACTGAGGCTCCAAGTCAGAGAAGAGAGCTGCCCACGAAGGACTCATAACAGGAAACTGAAGTCCATCTGAGCTGGATTTGGTACTTGTGGGCAGTACTGCTTGCTCTGTGGGGCTGTCACTGAGAAGGTAGAGTTGGGCTCTGCTACTGCAGCTCCCACCAAAGTGGGCAATGGAGAGAAGTCCCTTTTCCTCATCCTCACTCCTCTCTCTCCCTTGGTCCGTGAGCTGAATAAGGCCTGTCTCACCCTGCTTGTATGTGCAGTGCCCTACAAAATATAGTCCTGATGTCATCTGTGGTTTCCAGACTTTATTGTAGGGCATAGAAACAATGGGCGTTTTATTACCCTGAGTGTATCATTTCTGTTTGAATGCTCCCTCAGCATGGTGTTCTGACTCCAGGCTTGCCGAAAGAGGCTTGTGCAGTAATTAAAAGACTGTTAATATTGCTAATGCTGTTCAGAGCATAATTCCACATCAAAACACTGCTGGGCTCTTGGAGCCATTTAAACATCCAAGTTTTATCCCACTTCAAATTCAGCTTCTGAGCTTCCCCTCCACAGTGGATCAAACCAAGGGCCTGAATCCAACCATGCTCTGAACAAACCTCCAGATTGTATAGCTTCAAGTCATCTTCCTATGTACAAAACTGCACGCTGTACTGCTTTGTGTAACAGAAGTCCTTGGTCAAGTGCTGTTGTGCTGTACCATGCAGAAACGCAATAAAATGAACATTCCTATTTAATTTATAACCTACATTTATTACAGCCCCAACAATTCATACCCTGGAAATAAAACCAGTAAGTTCCACTTCCCAATAGAAGTTTTCTCAAGCAGAGATGTGAAAGACATTCACACCATGACCCTAAATACGGTTCTCACCCGAAACCTCCATCACAATTCTGCATACTAGGGTACCACTTTGTCTGCCTTTTCCCTCTTTCAGAGGAAGGAAATACAACCTGGGACTCTCAAAGTCAAATTAAAATCATTCTGACCACCTGGGGTAGATTTAAAAAAAATATGTTAATCACCAGAGTGAGGACCTGATTTTCATAAAAGCTCCATTCCTATTTTGGCACAGAGATAATTGTCTAGTAGTCATAAGAACCGTCTACACTGACTATGGTCTCTTTCAAAATCTGTCACAGTGGGAGCTGCTAGACGGTGAAGATTTGTGAAAATCTACCCTCATGTCAGCAATATTAGCATAAAAGTTTTGCACCTGGTGCTTAGCTCTGGTGAGGGCATGAATATGGCTGTTCATTGTTAAAATCAGAGGGGTTTTCTGTGGAAAACTGAGACTGGAGTCTATGGTTTGAATCAGGTGTAGTAAAGTCTTTGGAGGTTTTTCACATCGCTGCTCTAACAGGTAGGACACTGGCTGTTTCTCTCTTCTCCATTCTCTCAATCTAGTTTCTTTTTAACCCAAGAAAAACATTTCTTGGCACTCCTTTTAGCCCAGATGAGACTGAAAGAGTAGACTGTGTAGCACTTTCACTGCATTAATTCTGTCAAGCTAATATGAGAATGAAGTCAAATTCGATGGAAAACATGTACCTAGGGCACACAGAGAGCAGCTCTACTAAGCTACAAGCATGTAATTTTTAATGAGTCTCCTGGTTAGGCCTGCTCTGCATGTCCTCTCCACTTCATAAAGAAAGAGCAAGAGCTGTTTTTCCTGTGTGGAAACTGTCATGGCCTTTGTGGCAGCACGAGATTGTTCCCAAAGACTGATATGAAAAGCAGTTTATCTGTGCTATGGTCAATGTATCAACATTCTTATACTTTTTGAGCCACTTTTTGAGAATGATGAATTGTAGTCGTCACTGCATTCAATTCATTTTACTCAACTGGTTCTTATACTGTGCTTATACCAAATGTCCCCTAACAGATGATAAATCATCCCTGAGTGGCTGCAAAGGCAGCGGCAGTGACATGCACTGGACTGACAACAGGAATGTGTCACACCATGTCTCTCACTCCCTCTTTCCAGAGAGATTTTTGTGACCTTTGGTGGCATTTGTAAGAAGCCATTTTATCCTGATATTCCATCGCTCTATTGATCTCTGTGTAGGATTAATCTTAGACAAACAGGCCATATAATTTATGTAAACTCTGAAGGTAATTAAATTCCTTCCAGCAAAGGTCAGGGCAGAATATTTAAGATTTAATTTGAATAGAAATTACAGTTAGAAATGAAGGAAAAAAAAAAAAAGAGGGAAAGGAAGAAATTTGGAGCTCGTCATATCAATTATTATGGTGTAACTAAGAGGACAAGTTATTTCTCAGGGGCTAAGATCCAGTCTTCATCATCTGCACACACAGTTCAGAAATGTTTGTCTATAATGACTTACAAATAACTTTAAGAAATGTTCAAATAGTTGTAATGGGTAGTGAATGAAAACATCATCTTTTTTCAGAGACTTGAGACTCTCCTTCCCAAGTGAGCAAGACCTAAACATGCAAGCATGTCTTTGTAACTTGCCATGATTATACTATTCACTCTTCCTTCACTAGGTTATCAAGGCTCATGGGAAGCATTATTTTTTCTGTTTATCTTCCAATTTCACAAATCTTTGTCTTTCAGTGTTTTGTCTTCTACAGAAAAAAAAATCCATTTTTTGGGGAGCAAGTCCAGATGCTCATATGAATGTATGGCTTGAGCAAGTGTGTTGAACAACACAAACCACCTTACGATAAAATTTTGTGCTTTCAATACTGACTTTTTTTTTTTTTCTTAATATATTCCAAACTATCAGAATGTGCTGCTGTGTTTTGGAAAGACTTGCTTAATTTCTGCTACTGATCTGATGAAATGGTCTCTGTCTGGATACAACAGAGGACTGTCAGAAGGCTGAGTGAGAACCCATGCTGGGGACAGAGATGTTCAGTGGGTAAAAATCCTTAGAGTAACCCTATCTACGGGGATGGTTTGAGCTAGTGTCACAGTCACCCTCCGCTGCAGCTGAGAGGAGTGTACATTCACAGAGATGGCTGGGATATAGAATAGCTCTGCTACAGAACACTGTAAGTGGTAGAGGTAGGATTTTTCACAGAAACTATTTTATTGTCTTTTTCCTCTGCCTCTCATTGAATGGCCTTTACAGAGCTGTTGTGAAATGTGGTAGTGGTTGGCCATCACTGAGAAATGCAATCATGGTCTCATCTTAGTGCCATGACATTGCTCTGCCTCATTTCCTGCAGTGAGACACCATCAAGGTGTGGTTTGGCTTCACCTTCCCTAGGACCTCTGTGTCCCTCACACCTCACTTTCAAGTGTACTCATCGCCTCTTTGTGTGGTATTTTTCTCACTTCAGAATCCTTTTTCTCCCCCTCCCCCCCCCAACTGTGAAATTTCCACCCAGTGAAGTTGCTCTTTAAAGCTGCAAACTTAACTGACTACCTTGAAACCACACCACATCTCCCAACTTTGTTTGCACTAAGAATGGTAAAACATACCTGGGACTTAAAACCACATAAGGAAAGGGTAATTCAGATTGTAAAGGACGTCAGGAAGTCTCTAATCCAACCTCCTGCTTTGACCAGGAACAGCTATGATATCAGACCAGGTTGCTCAGGGCTGTATTCAGTTGGATCTTGAAAACCTTGATGCACAGTGAACTACACATCCTCTCTTGGCAGCCTGCTCCACTGCTTTAGTGTCATCAGTGCAAAGATTTTTCTTATAACCAGTCTGAACACCCATTGTCTCTCATTCCTCCCACCAGGCATCACTGTGAAGACCCTCTCCTTGGTCTGTGACAGATGACAGACAGACTGCTATACCAGGTCCTCTCCTCCAGGAAGAATCCACTCTGGTCCCTCAGCCTCACCTCACAGAGCAAGTGCTCTGGCCTTTTGGAAAAATGGATGCAGTATTTATCCCTTAACTCCATTGCTCCTGACCTCCATGGCCTTTCAAAGAAGATAGAAAGAGGAAGCCTTGCAAGGTAATCAGACAGTTTTCTCGCTACTTTGGATGCAGCCCATCTGATCCCATGGGTCAAGTGTGGGTCAAGTTCTCAGGAGTAATCCTTGACTCGATCCTTATCCTCTGCATGTACCTCTTCTCCTTGAACCCCCTCACTAAGCAAAGAGGCCAATGAAAGCTGATGCAAGGAACTTGTTGAGTGCCTCAGCCCTGTAATAAAGTTACCTACCCCATTTGAATGAGAGTGTGGTTCCCATGTACTGTAACCTATAAACACCAGCGGTCAAAACTCTGACCACAACAACTACCATGACTTTGGGGCATTCAATCACATTTGTGACAATTCATATGACTCTGCAACCACACAGTCCTTGCAAACACCAAAGTTGCCAATAGACGACATAAGCTGTGATAGGAAGTGCTTCAATTGGCATAGCATAAACTGATAACAACATTGATGTGACTCAGAGATGACACAGGCCCTTTAAAAGCACATGCTAATGTCAGACAGGTTTGCCTTCGAAAATCTTGTCATATAAAGGAGTTCCAGAAAAGAGGACTCTATTGCAAAGAGCTCCACCAGCTGCATCTTAAACACCAACCAGCCAACTACTGAATGCATGCCCAGCTGCTCTGAGATAGCTGCAGCATCTGCTGCTGTTGCAGGTCCTGCTGCAGATCTGCTCCAGTCACAGTAGCATCTGCCTCACCAGCTTTGCGGCAGCATCTTCCATCTTGCGACTATCTGCCTTTGATTCAATTAGAGCCCCATCTGCTTCCACACTGTCTGTCTCTGTTTCTGATATGATTACAATCACATCTGCTCCACCACTGACTGCTGCTTTCATTATAGTTAGAATGTTATACACCCTTGTACTTTCTGCTGCTGTTACTACTATAATGACACTAGCATCTGACTTGGCTTTTGACGCAGTTGCTCAAAACATCTGTCCTTGTGCTTACTTGAGGACACAGGTGTAGCTGGGCTGATGTGAATTTAAAGTTCATCTAAACCCCTTTTTTCTTCACAGCTATCTTCACACACTTATGGGGAAGATGTGGGCACTCTACAATAAGCAGATGTGGGAAGATCTGCTGCTGAACTTTGCCTGCTCCTGCAGTTGGTGCAGCAGCTGTAGTCTTAGTCTGGGATTTGGGAGAAGTAGGTTGAACTTTCTGCTTTACAACCAATTGATCAACTAATCCCCAAATGATTACTTAGGCCTACATCTATTGTGGAGTTTTATACTCAGTGTCACAGTTGCCAGTTTTCTGGTGGTTGGTTTTCACTACGAAAAAACCCGAAGTGTCCTTGACTTAAAGTTCCCTACGCAATGGATGAGGATATTTTCTCAAAAGTTGCTGCACTGAGAATGGGCCATAGGCACCTCCTTTCAAGTAGGACTCATAGCCTGAAGCCATCCCCTGGAGGAATATGCCTGTTTCTTTTTCTTTCCAGAATAGAAGTGGACTTGGTTCTTTTGCAAACCACATCTGACATGCAGTAACAAGTGCCCACATACCCCTCTAGGTGCAATGGCAGCACTGAAAATGCGTAACAGAGGGATGAAGATTCTGTGGGTTTAGCTGTGGGTTTGATATCACCCCTCCTACAAAACATTACCTCAAAATCAGTGAAGACATCAATGTGTGTGGAACTTTCTCTTCTACAAGCTCTGCATACAGTGCTTAAAAATTCACCAAGTGAGAGAGGAAAGGGGTGTAACATGCAATAAGCAGTAATGAAGAAATCTGAGCTTGCATGTTTACCATCATCACCTATGGCTCCCACAAGCAGTACTGGAGATATCGAAGTAGAAAAATAACTTCAGGTTAAAGAAAAAAATAAATAAGGAAAAAGAATTAACACTGTAACTCTGTTCTGAGTAAGGACTATTGTTGGAGGACATGGAAGAGCATTAGCTGATGAAGTCCTATCATTGCTTATTTGATATGTTCACAGGTTTTCCCAGTAAGTCTCTGTCATGTAGTAAAACTCCCTTCCTTATCCATAGAAGTACAGAAAAAAAATCAACTTTCCCACATTCTTGTAAAAAATCATACTTCCAGGCCAAAACCTCAGCCCCTCACACATGTCCCCCTCAGGCATGTCTCCACTGACGTATGCCAGCACACCCAGTATTCTTTATATTTTTTATTCTGCTTCAACCCAAAAGCCATATAGCCATGTTGGAATGCTCTGTCCAAGCAATAAGTCACTTTGAGACAATAAACTCTGTTAAGAGGCTGCGCTCCTCAGCGCAAGCACAGTACTTGCAAATGTATCGATTTGGCTTAAAGTTCTTGGGTTTATGGCTCCCAATGTATCATTTAGTTTATACTATACAGGTCTGTCCTGGAATATTTGTATGACTCCTTCGTCTACCCCACCATAGCATAATCTCCTCTCCTCTCCTCTCCTCTCCTCTCCTCTCCTCTCCTCTCCTCTCCTCTCCTCTCCTCTCCTCTCCTCTCCT
>JAAGNO010010029.1:88513-104257 GCA_033439905.1 Ceryle rudis | reverse complement strand
CCTCTCCTCTCCTCTCCTCTCCTCTCCTCTCCTCTCCTCTCCTCTCCTCTCCTCTCCTCTCCTCTCCTCTTTTCTTTCATTTTTACAATTATATTCCCAACTCCCTGTAGATGATTTCTTACAGTGCCCTGCTCTGTTACATCCACTGCCACATTCAATGATGCAGGAAGTTTGGGATGTTACAGTCTGACACTGATGGGTGAGGCAGCCCCATATTTCCTGAGCCAAATGTGGTCCAGTTGTCTCCTCAAATGCAACAGGCTCCCTCCGGATGCTTACATTTCAATAAGTGTGTAACATTTGCAGATTCGGGAATCCAAATCTGCCATCAAAATGATCTGCAAAAGCAGCTGGTCTTATGCCTGTCTAGTCAAACTAGACCAAGCCTCTGAACCTTTTGAGGTTCACCCATCACTAATAATTAATGTCTGACTTTGATAAATCTGACATTTGGTTTACAAAGGCAGCCTAATAAGCTCCAAGAAGGCTTAGAAATCCTATTGAGTAATGTATTGCATTACAAATATTAAAAATTACTGTCAAAATTAACATAAGCTACTGCTGGGCACGTTTGTGTATTAATGTGATTGGAAGCGTGACCCCTTTTTGTTAACTTTCCAAGTAACCCTGCTAAAACTGTGACATTTCTAGATATGTTACAGATAACTATTTCTTACAGATCTGTAAGAATACAAGATATAGAGAATGTAGATACCAAAAATACTGTATTTTCAGGGCTTTTAAAATCACTATTAGAGGCTTTTCTGTTGCATTAATGTTCTTTATATTTAATATGTAGCCCAATGGCTCATGTACTTTGGGTAACTGCTTTTGTCTGAGCTTTTTTCTCTGGCTTTCCATTTTTGAGGCATATGTTAACTTTATGGTTAAAGGGGTTTGGGCCTCCCTCTGTGATATTTAAAGGGACCCAAAGCCTACTAATGTTAATTTCAGTGGCTGCAGCTACCAAGTAGTGAGACATATTGACCTTGAGAAGACATGCATGAAAGGACAAAGTATGATTGAGACTTTGTCCCATCTCTCTGTGTCTTTGTTAGACAGTGGCTGTAACACCCATCTGAATCTGTTAGATGTTTCTTTTTCCTCTGCTTTGTGGATAGACAACATTTGGAGGACATTGATGCAGTAAAGTATAACATACCAGTCACTTGCACAAGAGGAAGAGAAAGAGGAAGGAAATAAGATGAAATGTAGGAAACAAGTTACTTTCAGATGGCTTCATGCTCTCCTGACACAGGGTGAAAGGTTTGTTTGCAATTCTCAATCTACTTGGGAGCACAGCATTAAAACTAGATATAATATTAATGGTAAACCTTAGCTCTTACCATTGACTACAGCACTCTCCAGCTTCTGATGTTCCCCTTTAATGCAGAATTGTTTCTTCCTGACCCTTTTCTACTTCTTGCCTTCTGCAAGTGTGGGAGCCCACCTTTCTTTGTATTAGAGGTCTTCAGCAAGCCTGTGATGATCAGTGCCCTCATCACCAAATATCCTGCGTGTCTGATTATGCCTTAAAGGGATCAAAGACCAATTGCCCTCTTCTCCATCTTCTGAAATGGCCATCGAGGGGCATAGGAGTGGTGTGTCCCACCTCCTCCTGATCAGTCATCAATTAATATACCATGGCACAAGAACCTATGACACACAGACCCTAGAGAATATGTAAGAAATCTGAAAAAAAAACAGGAATAGAGCAAGTAGAGGGGGTAACGAAGAATGGCAAAGTCACAGAATAATGGAGTTCTTAAACTTCTTGTGAATATAAATTGACCAACAAATTATATTGAGTCAAAAAAATTTGGGAAGAATTTTTAAAAGTCAAAATATTTTGCTTTGACAGTCTCATCACACACACATAGACATCTTGGCAGAAAAAAAGATCTGTTCAGCCTGCACTGCATTTTTCCTGATGCTTTTGAAGATGAGCTACTGAAGAGGAAAAAACCATAATTTTCTTCCTGCAGGTCTAAGCTACTCAGAGCTGCAGGGTGTTAAAGGTGTGCATCTTTTTTTTTTTTTTTTTCCAATGTCTTGGATATTGGCAGAACTGAATTCCCCAAATGTGCTGGGCTGACTTAGTGGCCATCTGTCTGAATTGACTGTGTTGTCCCTGGCTCAAATGACCACCCAGACTGAACTCTGCAAGGGGGAGCTGCCAAACTGCGGTTAGTTTCTTCCCCATATAGCTCTAAAGTGTGGCTTGGTGTGTGCTTTAAGTAAAATTATGCTACTGTTCAGTTCTCTGCTTGATTAAAATATATCATTCAGCATTTAAGGGTGGGCAGTGACTTCCTGGGATTAGAAAGGGAAGTTAACTGTCTGGAAAGCAGCAAGGAAAGATATTGTTTACGAGTAGTGGGAGGGCAGAGTAGCATGTGTTGCTGAACTTTGGGGCTTGTCCACATTACTCAACTCCAGTTAAAGATCTGCTAAATTCACTCCAAGTCCCGTTTTCTTTCTTAATAGTACACACAGGGATGCTTTTACAAGAAGAGTGATTCATCCGCTGTGGTATTCTAGATAAATTTCAGGAGAGCAGGTCTCCCTTGGGCTGACAGGACAAATGCCTTCAGAGCCTGTCAAGTTGGCTGAACATAGACTTCTTAAGATTTGGACTTTTTCAACATGTAAGATTTCACTTTCATAACAATTTTCTGTTTTAAACAGCTTTGGAAGTCCTTGCTTTCTCAGGATTTCAACCTGGTGCCGCATTCCCTGGGCTCCAGCCATTTCCAGAGAACCTCTGTGCAGGGATGCTTGTCAAGAAGAGACTTCATCATCCACAGAAAGTGTATGTATTATAAACTCATCAGTATGGGTTGCTACTTAACAAGTCCAAGTAAAAAATGAGTGAGCGCACTCGGGTGACACTTCACTAATTTACAGAAATTGAAAACTTGGCTTTTTTGAGGACAGGAGGGTTGCAGTGGCAGTCAACTTAATGAAAAGAGATGCTCTCTTCTTTGCTTCTGTTTCAAAAACAAGTAAGTTGATAAAACAAACCTGTTTTAAGCCTTTTAATGAACAACTTTTTTTAGTGCAGCAAAAACATTGGCTTCCCAAAGAAGCCAATAACCGATTTAACATGTTTTTTACAGATATGTGTGTATGGCTTAGAACATTAAAAGAAACTGCTTATAATCTCCAGAGTCATTGGAGTAGAGTGTAACATCCCTCACAAATACAGGTCAAGATTTCTCTATTTTGGCCCAAGCTTCAACACAGGCTTCTTTTCAGACAGCAGTAAATGATATCATTCTCTTTCCTCTTTTTTTTTTTTTTTTTCTTTTTGTCAGATGATTAGGATAACACTTTCTGATGCATTGAGTTCTAATCAATTTTTCTAAAGTACCTAAAGGCCCTTGGATAGAAAACAGTGTCTATATATACTGAGTCTATAACTTGCAAAGTTTTGTTTCTCTATACTTTCCTGGCTCAATATATTGCAGCTTAACAGAAATAAAATTGAGAACACCCCAGCTGGAAAAAAAAAAAAAAAGAAAAAGAAGAAATAGTCTAAGTTTAAGCTTGAACTAGTTTTCCTCTTGACCGTTTTTCTGTCCTCACTAGTACTGGGCTATACCTACTGCCTTTTTTTCTGAATGTTAAGAAATTCCCCAGTGACCACTATTACTAGTCACAGAAGGAGAAACTGAAATATCACATTTTTTTGTTGTAAATTAGTTACTTTCTTATGCTGAAGAAACAGTTTATTTTGGTATCAGTGGCTTCTGTTGTACTTATTCTCCTCCACTGATCTCATCAGGGTGCCAGATGAACCATCCACACAGGACCTGAACCAGCTGGGTCCAATATTAATGAGAAAATGGACGTGCTAATTGTAGCAAGTGGTTCAGAGACCAGTGCTTCGAAGTCAATTCAGTTGGACCAGACTGAGCCCCTTGTGCACAGTTTTTCAGATAAACTTTCATCATTTTTTTAACAGAAATTCTACATTCTACAGAAATTTCACTGAAGAAGTTATTTTTGCCTTTAGCCATGGACACAGTGACCTGACATCTTCCTCTTCTAGGTGGCAGACTGCATGTTTAATGAGGACTACCTTACCAGTTGCTGGTTTGAGTTTATTTTATTTTTCAGCAATAAGGTGAATTGGCTATAGACTGGGGCATGGGGGATTTAAAATTATTTGCTGTGAGCTACTCTTGTTCAGCTCAGACATGTTTTTTATCTATCTAAGGGAAATAGCTCCCTGCTAAAAATCTTTTGCTCTAAGATGCAGGGGTTGCACTGACATTCTGGTGGTTATTGCAGTGAATTTCTTGGTCTCTTCGGTTTTTTAGTTGTTATTGCTCATTTTGCCTTTTTTTTAATCTGAGAACTGTGGTGATGCTCACATGAACTTTTAAACTTTTACTCAGGCACAGCGTGGATGCTGATGGTTCTCAGACATGAAAGCCATTTCTCCTCTCTAGCAAGCTCTGGTAGAGCACTCACAAACTACTGGTTTTTGGGAAAGATTTCTGGCACCAGTAAGGTCCTAGGAAGGACTATGACACAATGACTTGTTGTAAGCTAGGAAGTCACCCAAACATTAGAGGCTGCTGTCAGCAACCCTTGCTGTAGCCCACCAAAGTGAGATTTCTGTGAAGAAGGTCTCTGGTATCCTGGAACTTTCCTTCAGCAGTTCCAGTGATGTAAACAAGAGGGTGATCACTGCTGACAGGCACTGTGGGGATCTGAAAAGGGAATCACTTCTAAGCAGTTCCCAGTCTTTGTTCACGAGTTACCCAAGGGTTTTCTTCACAGATGTTTTTTTCATAGAGGAGGAAACAATGGATCAAATATTTCTAAGACTAGGATGCAATTGCTCTTAAAATCTCTTTGAATCTCATTCAAACTAATCAATAATTTTGTTAACTCTCTGGGGTTTATGAGAAATAAAAAATGAAAGGAAATAATAGTTCCAAAAGGTGCTTATTTTATATGAGGTTGTTTTATTTCAGCAAATGTGTGAATTTTGGTCACCCTTTTCTCAAATGAAGACACTATGTGAAGGATGTAATCTCAGGTGAGTTTATAAGACAGCATCATATGATGTTTGGACAGTTATGTTTTCGGATGTTTCTTAAAAGCCACAGCTGTGATTATCCTCAGAAAGAGTCTTTTCCTTTTAATTTATAGTAGTGCTTGCCATACTAATTTTCAGCCTAGACTTACTGGCTGTATTAATTCACTCTATTTGTCAATTTGATTTGAGTTGTCTGTATAATACATTCAAAATATTAGTAAAGAATAAAATACTTGTTAACTGATTTTATACTTTTTATTAGGAACTTACAGTTGTGAGCTAATAGTGTCCTAATTCACAACTGTCATCTCTAACTCTGTCACCACTTGCCTTCTGGAATTTAAATCTGTGTTTTCTGCCTCTGTGTTCAAGATCTTTATTTTTATATATAGCCTTTTACCCATCCTAGCCAGCATTATTTTTATACAAATAGAGATCTGTTCACTTCACATACGCTCTTCCGCTGAACTCTGGACTGAGACATTATCAATGTTACATTTCACATCTAACCATCAGCTAGTTGAAACTGGGAAAAGAAAATGTTTATTTCCATTATGTCATCCCACTGACTTCACTGGTTCAACATCTCAGTTATAGTTGTGATAAAATTAGTTCAAAGCATGAAGAGTGTCAACAACCTATGTTCAGTAGTTATCAAGTATTGATAAAGGGATCAAAGCTGACAAGGGCTTCAGCTGAAAATCTGGCACATGCTGGGAACTTGTATCTGTCTCCTGAGGTCTTCAACTTTGAGGTTCCTGTTGTAGGCGGAAGCTGAGATTTATCAAAGAATTTGGAAATGAAGCAACTACATCTAAGATTCTGCAATCTCTGCAGCATGCTTTTTTCTTTCATTCACATCTGTGATGAAATGTCCATGAAAGACATTGTAATTAATGATTGCAAATCCAGAAGAGATCCTGACCATTACTCTGAATTTCAGTGTAACTCAGATTCGTGGTCAAGGTTAACTGGGAAAAGGCAACGTGAAAAAGATGTAAAATAAACAGAATCTTTCCTATGTGATGCTGCCCAGCTCTTCCATGGCTTTCAGGATCAACCACATTATGCCTCAAATATCAGATTTGCATCCACAAAAGGTCATTCTCTGTCAGGTAAATGCACTCATATACAAAGAGGCCGTTTCAACCTTATTCCTTCAGTTTGTCTGTTCTGTGATCAATATCACAGTCTAGACCTGGATGACTGTAGAATCTGATTGCAGCTTAATTTCCCATAAGAGTATCTAGACCTGCTGAAACAGCTTGAATATGCAGCACCAAAGAAGCAGGCTGAGCGACAAATGTCCTCACACCATATTAGGAAGCCCAATTAGCACAGCAGAGTGCATCTTGCTGCGTTATTTTTCTCCCCGTTGCGTTTTGAAAGGATTAAGCTCTGGAACAGTCATTGTCAAGAAAAGGAAAATAACACTGTCATCCATCAATGAATTCTAAGGAAACTATAGAGGTACATACATTTTTTTCTTTTTCTTTTTTTTTTTTTTATTTACATAAGGTTTACCTTAAACACTTGAGTATAAATGGGCAGCGTGTTAAAAACTTAGTGATCACTAAGGACTTTAACCCTTTGTTAGATCTAACTGGGGCACTTAAATTTCCCTGCCAATCCTTGTCACACCCACTGTCAGATGACACTGTCCCCATAATGTGGTTGGAGGTACATCTGATCTACAAAGTTTAGAGCCTGCAGGCAAAAAAGCACTGATGAGAACAGCAAGCTCATTATTAGGTTTGATTGCATGCACTGACTAATGAGGATGGGTAGTTTCATTTTGGGTGGCATCTGCTTTCCCTAATGCCAGCAGTGTTCCTGTCTGAGTTTCTTGTGAACTGCCTCCTGAAAGGCTTCATTTAAAGGCTCGTCTTACGACAAACCTGAATCAACAGCAGTTGACTTTAGAATTCCGGGCTGCAATTTGTGGTGGTTTAAAAATGCTTCACGGTTAGGGGTCTGTCCCTGTTGTACAAATGCCATCTCTGGTAGAGAATCAGAGGGTAAAACTTGGGACCAGTAATTGCATCCACTGTCAAAGTTTAAGCCACTGGTATATGTGAGACAGTATCTTTAGGTTCCTAGAGACAGCTCTTGGTCTGGTTTTCCAGATGAAGTGACTTTATCTTTGCAAAGCTGCTGCACTGAGGTTTTGTTGGATGAAGGGAAGGCATCACAAGGCTCTTTTCCCTGGACAAGCAGCCAGGAAGGGAAGACATGCAGAGAAATGTGCCAGGGGATATGCTCAGATGACTCACCTTGGTTAGGTAATGCCTAAACTCCCATCAGCAGCAAATGCAAGCCAAATTTATGTCAGGACACATTTACCCAGCAGATTGGGCTGCACAGCTTATTCTGCCATAAAGACTCTTGGCTGAATTTATTTCTAGTTCTCCGTTTTCTCCTCATGTGCCAGCTACCTCCACTGAAAGTGACAAGGAGGAACTTGCATATTACTATATCTTTTTATGCTGAGATTTAAATAATTAATTTATGAACGTGTCAGTGAAAACAAGAACAAATAGAGAGAATGTATATGGGGATGGAAGGGATGTAGCAAAGACAAAGGTTTTACGTAGCTCCCAATCAGGGATCACTCATACAATGGGCCATTAAAATTTAGCTGAGTCGAGTGTATTGTTTTTAATTTGTATTCCCATAACATAATCTGTTAAGGAGGGTGTATGCAGCAAATGCATATTAATGATGCTGCACATTTGCATATTATAGATCCATAATACCAAGGGTGCACTAAAAATCTTTATGAAAAGTGGTGACTATGCAGCAGTCAATTTCCTCTGGATCTCAACTATTTTAATGATTTTTTTTTTTTCCACACAGATGCATACACACACAAACACACAAAATCCCTGCAACTGATAGCTATACGACATTAAGGGACTAATGACCTGCAAAATTCCATTTATAAAAGATGAAGAAATGTTATATTTATATAGAGAATCATCAAATTATCTCTTCCTCTGGAAGACTTCCAGTTCTTTGTTCCTTTGTTCTATTTTTTTTTTTAAAAGCAACCACCTGCCCCATCTATTGTTTTTTTAAAAATATATATTTAATCTGCCTCATATTTAGTTCCAGGAGAAGATTATCCTGAATTTCATTTTCAGAATGGTTTGTATGGCTGAGATACAAATCCCTGCAACTCAACTGTTTACGGTGAAAACTAGCCCCACCTGAGTTGGCTATGCGTTGTTAGCGGCCCTTAACTGAGTAAGAAAAGTTTCAGTGGTTATCTCAATATATTTGAATTGGCATGGACCCTCACATCAGAGTGAGACCAGCAACAAAGTCTGCAAATAGGTCTCTGTTGGTCTAAATGCAGAGTTAAAACCTCCTTTATTGTGGATAACTCTTTGGACAAAATGTGCCAAATTTGTCTCCCATTGGTGCAACCCACGATTTAGAAATGTGGTAAAGCAGAGGAATAACATGGCCAGTTATACCAGGATATGAGCAAAAGTCTTGGGTGCCACCTGTTAGTCTCGGTGAGGGAAGGTTTCCTGGTGTAAGAGATAGGATTGTGTCTGAGATTCCTTTGGTTTTGTTTCTGCCTCTGGAGAAACTGCTTTGTATGCCACTGAAAACTGTATGCCACTTGTGTAAAGGCTAATGGCCAGGGACAGGCAAAGATTTCCCCTCCCTTTTGGATGAGGTTTTGTGCTCTTAGAAGCAGAAGAATCATTGGTATCTTCTTCTGAATAGAGGAGAATCATGGCAAGAATGGACTCCAAGCTTATAGTGGAAGAGGTGGATTTTGGGAGGTCTGGCTGAATGAAAGAAGCTTCTGGCTTGGAGGGCCCCACATAGTTTACTATGAGCCATTTTTTATATGGATATTCATGGAATGAGAATTAATTGATGTCTGGGTCAATATGTACCCTGGATATTAAAAGTTTGTTAACTCACTCCATCCCATCATCTCTTTCCTAAATAAAGTGCCACCACTGATAAACCAAAAGAAATGAACGAGGAGACCCCTTCTAACCCAGGGCATTCTATGATTCTGTGATGCCAGCTGATCCTTCTCTCACTGTAGCTTCCCAAGTGATTCCTGCCCTAACTTTTTCCATGGTACAGTAGGTACATCACAGGGATGCTGCCTGTCACTGTGTACTTTGCTGCATACTGAGTAGAAGTCCAGTCTGTCTTCCACTGATGTTCACGGGTGTTGCCATTAACTACAGTGGGAGCTGGAGCATAACCTAATTTATAAAATTTTATATAACAATCTTTACAACCCCAAAAAGGCTGAAGTAATGTAAAATCATCTTTGGACCCGCTCAATAGATTTTTATTCTCAATTGTACTTTCTTTAAGGACTGCAAATCAGAGGTCTGGGAAAGCAATTTTTCATTCATAGACACTGTTTGACTTTAGGAGTAAGATTTATATTTTCAGTTTATGCACAAATCTTCATCCCTTGTTCATTAAGAGATAACAAAAGTGGAACATTAAAGGGTGAAGGCAAATGAGGGTCTAAATTTTAGGTATATATGTCTCCCTCACTCTGCTTTTATGTTTTTAATACCTACAGATGTACTGTTTCCTTTCAGAGTTATTTTTAACCTGAAAAACAGAGAAAAAATAAAAATACAACTCCCTTGGATCTTCAGTGCTGAAAGACAAGATACTGCGAATTACCTGTATTGTGTCCTTCTGTCTCTTCTACTTACCTGCAGGGTGAGAAGGAGACCAAAATGCATAATAACTTACATTTGGCTGGGGTGAGGAGGGTCATATCTCCTGCCTCCTGTGTGCCTGCAAGCAGTTGTCCATGGCTGGCTCTTCCTTAGGGTCCCTGCAAATATATTTGACATGCTATAGAGATGCCAGGGCCTAGCCGCTGGGTCAGTGAATTACATATATCTAACTCCCTCAACCCTTGTATATAAGGTTTTATGTGAGTGGCAGCATTTAAGGGTTTGGACAGTGACCATAAAGTCTTCCCCAAATATATGGTCTTATGGTTGGGTGATGAAAGGAATGCAATAGCAAAATTCCTCTATGTTTAAGTTTTATCCTGGCTCTATTGTTTTTTTCACTCAAACCAAACTTGTCCATTACCGTAATCCAGCTGATTTTGTGAGTGAAACTAATTGGGACAGGATAGTCTTAAATATTATGAATGGTTATAAAAGAAAGAGGGGAAATGGGTGTAGTTTTTCAGCGAAATTAAGTGGATGCAACACGTATTAGCCTTACTAACTGGTTAAGGCACGTGCTTACATCCTGACTCAGTTCTACTTAGTCCCAAAGGGAGTCTTCATGAACAAGAAGTGGAAGCAAAAAGAGAAGAGTTAAGATCTTGCTATTTTTTCCTGAGTCAGTTGAAGGACCAGTTGCCCCATCCTAGTCCCTTTAGACCAAAAGGGAGGTTTACTATTGACGTTAATGGGAACAGGATCTGGCCCAGTAACTGGCTAGTTTGGAGCTGCTTCTGTCATGGTTGCCAAGAGTACAGAACATCCCTGCCTTCTGTTTTTCACTCTTTAATGTTTCCTTAGAATACTTAGGCGGAGAGTGACTGTAAATGCTTAACCTTTGTCAATGGCAGACATTCAACAGAGTTTGGCTGCCTCCTTTTATTTCCTTGTGGACACTGATTTAGAAGTCCATCCAAAACATTTGTTCAGAAGGATATGACTAACATGAGAATCTGTCACTGTGTAAACACAGTGACCAAAAACTATTTGGCAGCGTTCTAGATCTGCTGGCTAATAATTAGGTATTTACATTTGCTTTAACAGCACCAGTTGTGATGATCTAACGTCATTCTGTATTTATATGGATAGCTCATCAGATTCTTTTTCATTTTACAATGATTCAGCATAATCATAAGAGTGATAAAGAACATTTAAAGAAAAATACTCACTTCAATAACTAATGTAAAATTTCAGTCAGGATCACATTACAAATGACATGCTGAGCTCACACAAGAAGAACAACGCCTGCATTTACTGGAAAAATTGCAGTAAGGGTGAGTGAAGTCATTGAAAACAAATTGCTCCCTTCTTAAATAGTCTTGGGCTGAAATAGGGTCCTCTGGGTTGTGACCAGATTTAGCCTTCACAGCCAGTTTGTTCCACAGAAACTGAGTAAATTTTCTTGGGAAACAAATCTGCAAAAATGTGCCTGAGAATTTTTGGGGAGGGGAGTTATACATGGATCTAACACAGTCAAAAATATATTAAAAGCCATAAACAATTTGCTGCTGTTTGGGCAGTTTCAGAAGAGCACATTAATTTGTTGACATTTTTATCACTGCATCAGGTATAACGTTATACTGATCCAACTGTGTCAAAAGTTATGTGAACAAGTATATCAGTCCCTAATTCAATAGATGTTATTCACTATTATGGAAACTACAAAGACTGCAAAGCCGTAATGATACAGATCCAAGTACACATTGATAAGCTTGAAGGGCATAGGAATTGTATTAACTTGTGTACCTTCTACTAACATTGTTTTCAGGGCATCATAAGGGAGTAGGAAAAATATTGTGCAATAGCCAGTATGAACAAATTTGCTTTTGATTCTCATACTACTAAAGAGCTTGTGAAAATATTTGAAGACAAGCACTTTTGCTGCCCACTTGAGGAAGGAAGAACAGCATTACCCTATTTGTTTGCAAGAAACAGAAAGATTCATGTTTCCCCACATATACAACTCCGATCACCTCAGCAGATTCTAGGAGATAAGAGAAGTCCAATAATGTGCTCTGAGAACGACAGGAGCAATAGATACTCCATAAGCTTTCCAAAGCTAACAATGTCGAAGGTAATTCTGTGCACAGAACTGCCACCATGGATAGGACTCCTGATGCTTGGTACCTTCAGTTCTTTACATATTTTATCTTTTATTTGGTACTTTGATAAGCTGAGGAATACTTTTCTGTGCAATATGCTTTCAGTTTAGCCAGGTTAGATCTCACTCAGATACTTCCACTTCCTGTGTGGTACATTTCTTCTTCTAAATCTTTCATTTCACACTGATAAGCACTTTAGAAAGTTGCAAGACACTATGATAGAATCATAGAAATTAGGAGTCATCAGATCCATCCTTCTGCTTTAGGGGTAGAGAAAGCAAAGACATGACAGGAGAAGAGAAGATATCAGTACCATGCTATACAGGTCTATAGAATTCTTTTTTTCTATGATTTTTTTTAGAAGTTTAATCTAGTCTGTGATACCTGATTCTTTCATGGATCACCAAGGGTACAGCTATGGCTTTTGGACTCTGTTGCCACAATAGGTGGATGCTTCCACATTTGAGAAGTAATGACCAGTCTCTGTGATAGAGGTTTCTGAATACTTCTAAAAATAAGAGGAGTGGAATTTGATTTCGGTGGGGAAATTTAGTAGAGGCAAAGTGAGGAGAGGAAGAGAGGACACTCACATCCTAATATGAGATATTTTTTCCCTCAAAATTTCTTTCTCCCTGACTTTTCTAGATGGAGCCGGTCAAATCATCCAGTAAGAATAAGTCTTCTTTGCCAATGTCACCTCTTCATTATTTCTTCACTCATACTGCTGGCAATAAAAGACTGATTTAAAAAGGAACATATTCACAACAACTTGGCCAGAAGTGCTTTGGAGATGTGATTAACTTGCCAGAGGTATAGACAACCCCAAACTCATTCAAAGCAAGAACCTTGGGACTAGCTGTTAGATGTGGATGTTTTGGGTCTTCTCCAAGACACAATGAAACAGAAGCACCTGAATATTCTGCATTCACAATGGACTATCATTTCCAAAGGCTTTCATCCTGACTCCAGATGTGCTTCTCAAAGAGGTCACTTTATCTGTTCCTTCTCATTTGCTCTTCCCACCTCAAGCCATGAGTGTTCTTACCTTCCCATCCACAGGCTCAGTTTCTCCCTAGCAATCTAGACAAACAGGCCCAGCACTTGTACCAGTTTAGTTAGACTGGTTACAGCAAGCTGGGGACTGCTTATGCGAGCATCTCCACCAGTACTTTAAATTGGGTAGAAATTTCCAGTTTGGAGACAGTGATGAACATCTTTGGGGAGTAAACTTCTCCGATGGAACAGCTGGAGCTGAAACAGGATGTGTGACAATCTCCTGAGACAGTTGGGCTAAGCAACACAAGCAACTGAGCTGTGTTTATACAATTTCCAGGCAGATAAATGAAAAGATTACCCTGAAAACTGCCTCAGTCACCACTAAAATACTACAGCATCCTTCCATCTGTTCCCCAATTAGAAAACTAACATGTCTAATTAACATTTCTTTCTTTTCTGGTTGCATATACTCACAAAAAGAGGGAAAGAAGTCTGAGAAGCTGATTGCAGAGATGAGCTCTAAATGCACTGACAGAAATACAAAATGACTACCAATTTAAAAAAAAATAAAGCTTATAATTTTACAACACCTAATTACAATGCAAAGAAGAAAAGTTCTAATAAATCCCAACTGGCAAAAATACAAAAACATATTCAGATGAATCTTCTTTCAAAAAACCCTGAGAAACCAAAAAAACCCTAAAGAATCCCATGAACTGAAAAATTACTTCTGTAAATGTTGAAGGATCCTTATTATATTCTGTTATGAATTTATCCCAAGTTTCTGATGAAAGTATCTTGAACAAGAATAACGTCTGATAAACTGTTACCTCACTTAAATTAATACTTGTGGGCTTTTTTCATATTACAGATAATGTGTGTGATTTTCAAGAAAGGCAATAGGTTGCTATGTGTCCAGTTCTGTACTGAAGACTTAACTCTCAAACATTTCTACATTTCTTTAACTCCCTGGACCACCGTACACAGAGTACATTGTTGTAAGCAAACTAGTAATAGCAGCTTGATACATCCCATCAGAGAGGGTTGGTTTTCAGCTGCCTATAGTTTCTCTAATTTTTAATGATTTTATGTTTAATATTCCCTGTTATGTGCCTGCTTGAAATGTGTTTTTTTCCCTAAGAAGACTGGGTCAGATAGTTTCATGAATTGTTAGTAAAAAAACAAACAAACAAATAAACAGAAAGAGGTGATTTGGTTTGTTTTTGTGAGTTAGTTTCAGGTTTTGATTTTGTTTTTCAAGATGGAGAACTTGCTTCTCTAAACTTCTAATGCTTCATGGTGTAGGGTTTTGAATTTTAGAAGCACTTAGGACTTGTTAAATGGGCAGTCTTTGGCTGTGCCCACAAAAGCAGCCTGCATCTGTCCTTGAATGAAACAGTGTACACATCTTCAGCAGGGGAAGCTTAGATTTTTTTCCTTGTAAATCCTCTGAGAATTTTGTTTTTACTGATGATGCTGTCCCATAGTCTGACTTGACAAGATGCTGGTGGTGACCATTTCTGGACTTTGATCTTCCACTAAGAAGAGGTGAGGAACTGAGACTGAACAGGAATGAGAAAAGGTCTGTGAGAAAAACACAGAAAGGTTTCCCCTTCAGAACAGGCACTTTTTGGATTATGTTCCCTGTCAGATCCCAAAGTGGCACCTAGATTTCCTGAGTCTGCTGTCAGCAAATCTCTGTGAAACCCTCTGAAAAAATGTCTGTTTCTCTTTCAGCACTGTTCACAGAGAAGGTGACAACCTGCTACTACCAGCAGTTTCTCCTTTAAGCCCAGTGGCAGCGGTAGATCTCAAGTTTCCAACTCCCCAATCATTTGGCTATCCTTTTTCCCCCATTGATATTCTTTGGAATATCTGAAAAGAATACAGAATTAACTTCAAGGCAAGTATTAAAATCTCGAATTTGAGGTTGTCTTGGCGATTTTAATTCAACCCTATTACGCATACTGATACAACAATTAAATAAGTCTTTATACTCCCATTTTTTCATGCTAAAAATGGTGTCTCATTCATTACATAAAATGCCTGTGCTCAGGACTATGTAGCAAAAAAAGGATGCCTACAAGGAACACAAACCACAGGAATGGGGCATGAAATAAAGAGGAGACATACAAAATACTAACCAGCTGTTATGTGAAATTACTTCAAGAAACAGAAAGATATGAACCCAGAAGGAAAACACACTTTCAGTACTAAAACACATATCACAGCACACAGACCTGTGCCTCGGGTCACAACAACCCCAGGCAATGCTACAAGCTTGGGGATGAGTGGCTGGAAAGCTGGGCGGCAGAAAAGGACCTGGGGGTGCTGGTGGACAGCTGGCTTAGTATGAGTCAGCAGTGTGCCCAGGCGGCCAAGAAGACCAGCAGGATCCTGGCTTGTATCAGGAATAGTGTGGTCAGCAGGAGAAGGGAAGTTATCATTCCCTTGTACGCAGCACTTGTGAGGCCTGATCTCGAATACTGTTTGAGTTCTGGGCCCCTCATTATAGGAAAGATGTTGAGATGCTGGAACATGTACAGAGGAGAGCTACCAAGCTCATGAGGGATTTAGAGAACAAGTCATACGAGGAGATGCTGAGGGAGCTGGGTATGTTTAGTTTGGAGAAGACTGAGGGGGGACCTCATAGCCCTCTACAACTACCTGAAAGGAGGTTGTAGAGAGGTGGGGCCTCTTCTCCTTAGTAACTACTGACAGAACCAGAGGAAATGGTCTGAAGTTTGCAGCAGGGGAGGTTTAGATTAGATATTAGAAAGAAATTCTTTACAGAAAGAGTGGTGAGGCACTGGAACAGGCTGCCCAGGGAGGTGGTTGAGTCACCATCCCTGGA
>JAAGNO010010029.1:72498-88413 GCA_033439905.1 Ceryle rudis | reverse complement strand
TTGGGGTTTTTTTAGGTGTTTTTTTGTTATGGGTATGGTTGGACTTGGTGATCTAGGAGGTCCTTTCCAACCATGAAGATTCTGTGATTCTGTGACATATGCATATCTATTTCCTCTTTTTGAATCTCTTTACATGGGAGGTGATTATACAGCAGATGTAATTGCTATTTCCTGGTGACTCAGGCATTAGTTCTCCTGCACCATGTTTACAGACATAGCCCTTTCAAGTCAGCATTTGCTTTCTATTTCAAAATGCTTTTCAAATGAAGATTTACGCTCAGAAGCATAATGAAACAAATAGGGACAGTTTTCTTGAGCATTATCTGTGTAAAATATTGCCATAGGGACAGAAAAATTACCTTGATCATGAAATAATGTCTGAGATGGATTGTATCACAGACAAAGTTCTCTCCCTTCAGCAATATTTTACTGATGCTCCCTTGAAAACCAGTCAGAAATTACACCCTCTATCTACATGCATATGCACATATGATATTCAATTTTTCAGACTGGCTTTAACTCAAAATCTAATTTTTCAACCTGTAAAAGTATGGATGAAATTTTGCATCTGCACATTTATGTCCCTGGAACAAGTAGCAAGAATTCACCCTAAATTACTAAGCTATAAGGTACTTTAGGTGAAATAATATCTCACTGATGTCATAGAAAGTATCCCATATATTTTAGAAAACAGAACTGTATTCTTTGATACCAAAGTGAAAACCAAATCTGATGCTTGGTAATAAATTGCCAGACATGCTACAGTCTCTTTGTTGCATGAAACCAGTACTCTTAAGATTCCCATTATAACCAGCCTCTTAAGATTCCCATTATAAATTAAATCTCTTCATGGCATAAAGCAGAGTCTTCTCAGGAACCACACTATGCTTTGTACTCCCCTAATGGAAAGGAAATAGCAGAGGCAAAAGAAACATAATCGGAGCACTCTGCTGTCGTGGTTGCTCATGGGTACTAGAGTAGCCCAAGCACACTAGAAGGTGTGTGGATAACCAGGCAGAGCATTCCTGAGGCTGCTCTAATTTATTCAAGGTACTGGACTGGCATCTGGCTGCCTCCAGACTCCCAGGGAAGATATAAGTGGCTTAAAGCCAGTTTTGCCTGTTCTAGTGATGAGAGCAGCTCAGCCAAATCAGGAAATCTGGCATTTAAATATACAAATTATAATAATAATATTTGGGGGCAGAGGAATACATAGATGCCTTAGCAAATGTGGCCCAATGGAGATGCACAAATAAAACACCATCTGCTGGAGACTTTGCAAGCCTTTAAGACTTGCACTTTTGAGTTTGCAGATTTTTATTAAACTAGATAGATCATCAGGGCAAGGTTTAGGGACAGATATCTCAACTGTGACTTCTATTTTGATTTCTTTCCAAAGCATGTCACTTCAAAATACTAACAGTAAGGTTTCTGTTTCCCTTCACAAATCTGCTTTAATTTAGCATTTGGATTATAAAACAGGGATGAAAAGAAACTAGTTGGATATTCATGCACTCCTTCTTCCATCCTTCTCTGTGCTGGTATTTCAGATATACTGTCTTTCCAGAAAACTTCAACAAGAAATTCTGCAGTTGGGAATCTGATGATTTTTGATGTTCACTAAATGCACAGAAGGTATGTTGTATGGTATTCCTTCTATCTCAAAACCTCTCTTTTTTGGCCATTGACACATGCCCCTAACATAACTTACACATATTTTGTGGTTTTGCTCTATGAAAAGGAAGTATTAAGCTTTGAGACACTGTAGTAAATTTGTTTGGTTTTGATAGAGATTAAATGCCTGAATGCTACCATTTTTATCAGCTATAAGTTGCTCTACAAACTGTGGAATGAAGGACCTTTCATACTCTATTTTGACTTAAACTGGATAAATCATTTACAGTATTTCCTTCAGGAGATGTCAGTACTTTCTGTTATGTAAATTTGCAAATGCATTTTCTAATGAACTGCGTCATTCTCAATCTGCAGATTGCTCACAAGTAATACACGGCAAATGTTTGAATTTAATGTGGGCTGGTTACCAACCTATATGTGTGGTGTTTTTTCTGATCCCTGTAGGATGGTTAAATACAGTTATCAAAAGCAAATGTATATATCAAATGCAATTTTATTGTTACTGTCAGAGTTTCTTGGAGTAACACCTAAAGACCAGCATGAAGACCCTGATCATCCTGTGCTAACAACCACTCGTATGTATAGAGACAACACAATGACAACAGTTTGTGATTTGAGCGCTGGGGTGACAGTGGACCACATTGGGCTTCTAACTTGTGGGAAACTAAACAATCAATGAGAAAGCAATTTTTCTCATGAAGATCAGAACTGCACAGTGATTGAGTGGTCAAGACTACAACAAGGTCATCATAAGGGCTGGACTTAATCCTAAAGCCTAATCTGATGTTGGAAAACTATTTTTGTTCTTGCTTAACACAAAAATGATTTGAAATATCCTTTCAGTTAATACTGGTGAAACTGAGCTAGTTCTTGATGCAATGTCTTAAACTTTCTATTTTCTCCTTTCTGTAGTGTCTGTCATAGCCTTCTCCTATCCTGGGGTGAAAAAATTGAGCAGTTAGCGTAAGTATCAATGTCAGAGTTAACCTCTTTACTGTGTTAAACAGCACTGTGTTAACCTCTCTAAAAGAGGGTGACCTCCCCCAGAGTCTCCGGGTCTGTCATTTAATTAGATATTTTCTCAGTGACCCTCTGAAGACCTTCCAAACATACTGACCATATCACTTAGGGGTAGACTAGAGCAAGGTTTTCAGATAGAAGCGAAGAGGGAAGATCTGTTGTTTCATATTCTTAATTCTTTCTGAAACTGAATGGAAACCAAAGATATTCCCTGAAACTAAATTATGGAAAAAAATCATTGTTCTGAACTATCCACTGCTATTTACCAGGTACCAACCTGAAAAATACCATCATTGACTAGTAGTCTGTTATACTGACAGCTAACCCCAGATGAGCAGGTTTCCTCACTATGGAAGATGCACAACTAAGTCTTTTAAAGTAGATGAATACTTGAATCTTATCTTTCACCTCTGTGACGTGCTATGATTAGGTTTAATCTCAACCTCCTAACTTCTGGCTCAGTACAGTTCACTTTTCTGTCTCTGGTGCAAGACTATCCCAGATTGGCTTGCCCTGGGAGTGTGCTGTCTTGGTCATTTGTGAAGATGATAAAGACTGATTTTGACAGTTCTGGTCTGCCCTTCTACACCTTTGTGTTGCACTGATAGTTACCGATTCCATGAAACCTACACTCTTAAGACTGGGATTGGGCTTTTCACATGATAATAGAAAAGCAGTCTCTCCCATCTGCTCTGCTGACAGATGTAAAAACATATTAATTCTTAGAACAAATACTACTTTTTTCTTGAGTCTGCTTGGATAGTTTTGTACTGAGTGATTTGCTAGAGTTTTTCACGTGGGTCTCAGAAATACAAGGAAGGAATAGAGAAGTGACTGTTTAGCCTCCTATTTGCATCAATCTCTCCCCATGAGAAGACAGGACTCTTCCCACCTAGTATCTTAGTCAGTGATTGGCAATATGCCTGCCATTGTCAAAGGGTTAACCTGACTGTGAGATTCATCCCTCACATGATGCAACACTGCTAAATATATCTGTTATTAGAGCTCATTAGATTTGTCAAATGTCTACATGTTTTCCTGACTCTTAGCTCTCAACGTGCCTTTGTCCAGCTGACTCATTGATTCATGACGTCTTTTCATCTGCATCACTGTTAGCATTGATGTTTTTCATTATTTACTAACCATCAGGTTTTTCTCTTTCTTAAAGTTTGCTCCCTTTCTCCCCCTGCAGAATTGTCCAAAGAAAAATTCCAGTTTTACCCAAAATAAAAATTACAAAGCGTCAAATAAAATAACACAACAGCTACTGACTGTGCAAACTTTGAGAAGCAGGGTGTTTTATGGACCTACACAACAGCAGTTTCACAAAGAAAAGCTAAGTGGGTTCCTTTGTGAGCTGGTGGAGTGGTTTTTCTTTTAGAAAAAGCAAAACAGCTGTGAGGCTTTCCAAAGTCACTGTCAGAGCTATGTTTTCACTGAGAGGAAAGAGAGAGAAAAAGAGACTAGCAGAGAAAACATGCAAAGAAACTGCTCAAAGAACAGGTGTTTCATGACAGATCAGAGCACAGTAACCCAGCTGAAAAAAAACTGTGACAAGGCATAACGTCGCATGGAAAGTGTTCAATATTTCCCCAATCACAACTATTGTTCTGCTTTACTGATGCTGGCAAACAACCCTGCTGCAACCTTTTAGGTACAGAGGCTCAATGAGCTATTAATGGTGCCACTTGAAACAATGTGATACACAAAATATTTTTTAGAATATTGGCAGGGTGACTGTAACTACTGCTTTCCTTAGTGCTGGATTCACGAGTTCCATTCTGGTTATCTCTCTAAAGCAGAGTAAAAACTTGGATCAAATTTGGATGTTAGCATTTTTGGTCATTGTGAACTGAAAGAATACCCAGCGTTCGAAGAAACATACTGATTGCATTTCCTTGAATATTCTTTGTCCAGCATGATGCACATGCTAAGAAAGCCGGGAATGACTCATAGGGTTAAATGTGATCATCGGTACTATAAAATATCAGCTCAGGTTTGCCCTTTCCGCACTAATCAGATATCACAGTATTAGGACTAAAATTTGTTTTAATTTTGTCTTTACCCTTTGTTGTGCCTGTCTGTGTTAGAGATGACAGCTGGATCCATGAGGTTGAATCCTATGTCCTAAAGTCAGAATATGGTGGTTTAGCCACAGTCTAAGACTAATGTGAGGTACCTGTAAGTACCTGAGACCAGTCACTTAATATCTTTGATTCACTTCATACATCAGAGAAATGGGAGGGTAAATACTTGTTGACTTCTTGTTGACAAGATTGATCAGGTAGAAAGTAACTACATGCACTAAGCAACATAGAGCCAAGGGAGGAATGGAACCCCACCTATAAACCAGCTTGTAACTCTGGATTTGGGACTGATCCAAGAATAGCGGAAAAACTAAAGCAATCAGCCGTGCTCTAATAATTATCACCTCCTAGGCATATGCTATTAGCAGCTCAGTCAGCAACAGCTTAGTGTCGTGCTGGTGGTCTGTACTTCAGGAAGGTTTTCCCCATTGCCATCCCTGCCAGCAAATAAGAGTCAGACAGGATCAGGTAACAGAGGTCATCTTAGGTGGGAAGAGTCTGTGCAAGTATATGCCAGCTCTCTAAAGAGATGTATACTAAGTGTACATATTCCATCTCTGGCTCCTACTGATCCCAACTGCTGATACGGGTGTTCCTTAATGAGAATTAGAGCTAGAGTATGCAAAAGGACAGAGCTCAAATTCACTGCTGGCTTGACCACATGGTTTTGAACTCTCCTTGGCCCTGACAGTACTCCCCTCTTTGCCAATGAGAAGAGGATGCTGTGCTGCTGGAAACTTGGGTGAGCAATAGTTAATCCTATGGTCACAATTTATCTAAAATCAAATGACTTCTGCTATGTCTGAAATGCTATTTTAGTGTTTTAAACTTCAGGTGAACTTCCAGCACAGACACTCCTATATCCCAGAAGGCTGATTTAAGTGCATATATGTTTAAAACCTAGAGAAGTGGCATTTAGTTCACTGTGCCCTGGTTCTGTTGCATAAAAGATTAGGAATTTTATCCTCACAACTGCTGCTGTTATTCACCCATAAGAAAACTTTTCCGAGGTTTGTGAGTGTATCTTGATCTAAAAAATTTAAACTTTGGAGAAAAAGACCAAACCGTACACAAATTAGCATAGACCATAGATATATGGGCTAAATTCTCTTCAATCCTCCCTCAGTCTACTCTCAGGAACTCATTCAATAATAATAATAAAGAAGTGTCTAGACACCCCCGAGACCTGAATGAAACGATTTCCCAATGGTCATATATGCTCATGGCTTTCTGAGACTTCCACTGAGAAAAAAAAATTCCTAAATGCTTTAATTATTAATGCTTTAATTACAAGCAGTGTCCTAAGTCACTTAGTTGCTTCTGAAAATGTTATCTGAGAACTGAAAAGCGACATCAGAGTTTAACCTAAACTGTCAGGCTGTACGTGCATCCCAATATGGGCAGAATTTCAGATTGAAACCAGGAGTTTTCCCTAAAAAAATGAAAGGGCTGATACAGATTGATTCAACAAGGGAAAAAAGAGCTGAATCTCCTATGGTTAGTAAAAAAAATGTCACCAACAAAAAGGATCCCCAAATCTGCTAGGATGAGTTACATGGCAGTTACACACAGGGAACTCAGGTACTTCTTTACCTAGTACTGACCATGAAGAAACAGAAGGATGAAGTAGCTGGTGTCACAGTGTCTGGAATCCAGCTGCCTCCTGGTAAAACTAGTTAAAAATTGTAATTGGAAAATGTATCTCTTACTCAGTATCTCTTTGCTGTGTTGGCACTTCCAGCTTAGCAGAGAAGGGCTTGACAATACTTGGGAACTTCTCGTCTTGCATAGGAGGATTCTGTGCTGTGCAATTACAAGAACCACATACTTAAGTGAATGAAACTTCTCCCTTGTCTCAGGAACATCAGTCCCTGGGGAACACCAGTACGGGGCTGTCAGCTCTCTTGAAACTTAATCATTAGCCAGAATTGATGGCAGAAACGAATGTACTTTATTCCTTTTAAATCTAAGAGTTGAGGATTAGATATTGCATTCAAAGATGTACAAAACAGTGAACACCCACTACAGCTTGCTTGCACTTGTTGGGTTTTATGGTGGCCTCTGTCTTCCCAAAGTCAAGCCAAAATGATGCATCCAGCTCCAAGATTCTTTAGACAGCTCTGTTCCTCAAGACTTGTCTTCTGCAAATAGCAATCTTGATTATAGTGTAACATTCATTTTATGTCTCTTCCTCTTTGTAGGATTTCTTTCACATAAATCAGCACAAGATTGCTGAACATAAAGGGATGAATCATAGCATCATAGAATGGTAGGGGTTGGAAGGGACCTCTGGAGATTGAGTACAATCCCCCTGCCAGAGCAGGATCACCCAGGGCAGGCCACACAGGAACAGATCCAGGCAGGTCTTGAAAGTCTCTAGAGAAGGAGACTCCACAACCTCTCTGGGCAGCTTTTTCCAGGTTCTGTTACTCACAGGAAAGAAGTTTTTCCTCATGTTGAGGTGGAACTTCCTGCATTTCACCTTGCTACCATTACCTCTCGTCCTATCACAGGGCACAACTGAAAAGAGACTGGCCCCTTCTACTTGACACCCACCCTGCAGATATTGTAAACATTAATAAGATCCCCTCTCAGTCTTCTCTTTTCCAGGCTAAATAGCCCCAGGACTCTCAGCCTTTCCTCATAAGAGAGATGTTCCAGTACCTTAATCAATGAAGCTTCTTATTAGCTTATATTAATCTCAGACAACCAGAAATAAACACATTTGAGGACTTACAGTGTTTATAGAGAAAGAATTCCTAACTACATGAGCCTGAAAATGAGGTACATTCTGACAGCTGGGATTTAGGAATAACTCCTGAATTTCACATTCACTGAATAACAGAACTCCAGCTCTGGTTTGTAATCAACCAAAAGGATTTATGACATATTTAGAGTGCAAGTCTTCCAGTGTCAAATACAGGAAATCTGGTACAGGGACAGGCATGGCACACAGATTTTCTGTCTAGCATTCTCACCTGAGCTTGAGGAGAGTCCTTCTGCTTGGGAACTTCTTTCGTGTGTCATCTCTCTCCAGCCAGTTTCCACTCAACTTATCTTTACTCTTTCACCTTCTTTTTCTTCATCAGTTTTTGGCAACACTCCATCTTGCTGCCTGCTTCTCTAACAAGAGCATAAGGATGGCCACACTGTGACAAAGCTGAGGTTTAACCAGCCAGAGTGCTGGTAGAGGGGTGGCACTCTAAATAGGATCAGGTGTACTCTGCTCTTCTGTGAGATGTGATGGATTTCAATGGGGAATAACAGTTCCATGCACAGGACAGTAACTCGTAACTTGCAGGATTTGCCATGATAGTTGGAGGAAAGGTACTGCCTGGGGTGCTCTGTGCAGGAATGACTGACAGGAAGGCTACAAAGTGGAGGGAAGTAAGGGGCAGGGGAGAAATTTGCATTTTCAGAAGGAGCTATTTTGGGAACTGTTTTGGCACATTTCCCAGTTTCTTGTTCTGGGTGTTCAGTAGTCAGTTTAGTTATTTTTTTCTGTACAACTTCTAAATGCTGCAGTTATGATTTGTGCCCAGTAGATCATTCATTTCCTTTCTGCTAGTTTTAATGCACAGCCTTCTCAGAGCTGGTAAAAACAGACACTGGCACATGATTCATAGTGATTGATGGTCATCATTCATCTGACAAAACAGGTGAGAAAAAGAGAAGGTGGACATCAGAAGTTCTGTTGGAACTGCTGAGTGAAAGACACCATCTATTACAAATATAGTGAAAAGATTATCCTGCAGTATTATATTAACCCTCAGCAAAGCCTCATTGGAGTAGATACTCTATACCACCATACTTTGTCTCAAAGGGCTTGGCTTCCATCACCAGAATTTAACTGCCATTTCCCACTAAAATTAATTTCCACAATCGTATCAGTAGTTGTAATGAGTAGTAATAATTTTGAGGATTTGGGCCATTGAGTTTTGAAAAGCAAGGCAGGTAAGGGCTGGATAAGTAGTACTGAGAAGCGGACTGATTTGTCCCTCACAGAAGAAACTCATGTGTAGAGCCAACAGCTTTTCAAGTCCTACTACAGAATTATGTTGGGGTTTTTTTTATTTTTCCTTCGGAGGGAGAGAAATAGTCTTGTCTACACTAGACTCTCAGGCCTTCCACGCGGCGAGTAAAATTCCCTATTCAGGGTTCCCAGCTGATCTTCTTGGCTGGACTTTGCACCAAGATTTACGGTCCATGTGACATGAAAAAAACCTCGTAAGAGGACATCCCATCAGTTCATGAGACTTAAATGTTTCTTTCTAAGTGTCTTAGAAATGAGACATCAGTGGTGAAGCATAGACTTTGACTCAAGATATCAAATGCCATTTCCTGTCCAGACAATTCACCCCTCTTTCCAGTTCCTCCTTCTTTGTACCAGTACAATGGAAGGCTTGTCAGTACCAGAGGTTCCAATGCAGTCTGTAATTGCCCACATGCCATCTGACTACACTGGATGTTGGTTCTAAGAGGTTGCCCTTGTTTTGCCTTCTTTCAGCTGGTTCCTGAGAGATCTTGCTTATCTAGAGTCATTTACTGCAGACAGTAATGGGCCATCCACGTCCTGCTAATGGCAGGCAAGAAGTCACGTTCCTTGGTTATGTAAGTTCAGTGGAAAAGTAAAATAATTGAATTTATCCCCAGACACCAGCATATTTATCTTTCTGGCTGAGGCCTGCATTATCAGAATGCCATGGGAACAAATACTCATTATGGTGATGGAAATCAAATTCTGTTTCCCATGTAAACCACGTGGTGCAGTTCCTTGCTTTTGGTGTCATATGTTTTCATGACCACAGTGATTTGCTTTGGTTTGCTTTCATTTACTGCCGAGAAATATGGGAGTCAAGGGAAATGGTAGGTGCTGTATTTGCTTCTGCTCTGTTGATAGCTCTGTGTATTATTCAAATCCATATATTTGTTGCCTGATGAGAAATATTGTTAAGGTACTGTTAATGCTGACAATATATCTCTCTTTAGAGCAAGATGAAATTTTCTGGTGCTATTCTTGTTTGAAAAGGAGCCCATTGGAATATTAAAAACTTGGGAAACTCTCAGTTGCATGTTTAAGATCAAATCTGTCAGTAGGCTATTACTGCTGTGCACTTTCTGCCTATGAAACAGGGACTCTCTTTAGCTTTCATACACAGTTTAAGCCCTGTCTGCTGAGGACATGGATTACACTAGGGTATTCAATCTGTTGAATAGGTGATTTTACTGGGGTGGTGAAGAAGTAGGAAATCTGACTCTGTCTCCAGGGACCCAAGAATCAAACTTCACTGGATGGACCAGAATTGTTTTCAGTTATAAATGTGGATATATTTGTTCCACAAATAGAGCTCATTTGGGACTCATTATAAAAATCGAGTTCTATACCAATGGAACATCTTTCTTTAACAAACTGAGTCTGAACAAGAAAAATATCTCATGCCAATCTTGAATCATTACCTTAGTGTCCGAGCACTGGGCATTTTGAGATCATTACAATACACTTGGCAAAAGGAAAGTGTGTTCCTTGGGGGTCAGTGCTGGGTCCAGTCTTGTTCAACATGTTCATGAGTGACCTGGATGAAGGGATGGAATGTACCTTCAGGAAGTTTGGTGATGATACAAAACTGGGAGGAGTGGCTGACTGACCAGAAGGCTGCCCTGCCATTCAGTGAGATCTGGATAGGCTGGAGAGTTGGGTGAAGAGGAACCTAATGAAATCTAACAACCACAAGTGTAGAGTCCTGCACTTGGGAAAGAATAACCCCATGCAGTGGTACAGGTTAGGGTTTGACCTGCTGTAAAGCAGCTCTGTGGAGAAGGACCTTGGAGTACTGGTGGAAAATAAGTTCTTCATGGGACAGCAATGGGCCCTTGGGGCCAAGAAGGCCCTTCAGATTTGGAGATCCTCACATTCATCTCCAAGTCTAAGCCCTGGGTTTCAAGTCAACCTGCAGCACAAAAATTTCCTTGTATCCAGATTTTTATTAAAGTTTATTGATCTGTTGTCCAAATCCTGTCAGTTTTATGAGAAACTGCTATGCCTAAACTCTTCTCGTCTTTAAGTGAACATTTTGCCTGCCAGACATTGATCTTTGATCTGGATTTCCTTGCCAGCCCTTCAAAACAGTTGCTGTCACCGTGGCATCTTATTACCATATTGCGTCTGAGAGTAACAGCAATTATATCCCACTGGAACTGACTTCAATGTCACTGCACTGATTAATCAGCAAAGGTTACTATAAGGGAAAGTATTGGTCTTCTGTTTCCATTGGAGCAGGAAAATGCCAGATCTTAGCAGCACAGCACCTTAGGGACGACAGCATTAGTTTTCCAACGAATGGATCTGCACGAGTCAAACCTCCCATCCCCCATGCCTCCTCTCCATTCCTCTCTTCCTAAAACACACGCTGAGGTTTAGTATGAAGTTAATTCTATAACCCAGGGTTCTTTTTCGTCTTTTTTTTTTCTTTTTCTTTTTTAAAGCTACTGACCTCCCATTTCCTTGTCAGTCAACACCAAGCAATTCCCCAGATGGAGAGAAAGATTTCCACTTCAAGTATCCCTGATACACATTTAGAGCCAAAGGCTTTATCATGGGAATAAAAGCACTGAGGTTCTCACAGCTGGGAAGATTTATATAGCTGAGCTTTACCAGCTTAAATGCCTACAGACAGAAATAGCTGAGCTATGTATTATTTCTCTTCCCCCAACTTGCAAGGGAGACGAAAACTGCAGAGGCAGCCTGCAGATAGCTATGACTGACAAGGGAGGGGCAGAGCTGTCTGCCCGTAGCTGCTGCAGTGGCATTTTTATAAGATAATTTCAGCTCCAGAGGTGAAGGGGCTGGGACTGACATGATCATCCTAGCCAAGAGGAACTGTCCTTTCAGCTAGAGCACTCCAGACAGTTCCAAGGAGTCTTAAACATCAGTCAGGGAAGCATGGAGCTGACACCGTGTCGATGAGTCCCAGGGGAAAGGTGTCTGATGGAAGATGCAATGAGCTGAGTGTTCTGCACTGCAGAATTGCTGCTTGCAATCTGTGTAAAAACAGAAGCCAAGCTGTCTCTGCTTTTCTCACTATAAAAGAGATAGTATTTTATTCTTTAAAATGTGATGGCAGATCTTTAAGAGTTTAATCTGCCTCCCATGAAACAGGCATTCAATGGCCATGCTTCCCTTGGAGACAAACAGGAAGGAAGATTCCCAGAGCTCAACTTACTGTCTACTCACACAAAGATGTCCTGCCTTGATGGAAGCAACCTGCAGACTCCTCTGAAGAGTCTATGCTGGTCCTGGCCAAAGGTGAGCAGAGGAGCCCTGAGACTTCAGCGGCCACAATAATGTGAGCAGGTCTGTGACTCCGAGAATCCCCTGCCTCTGACATCAGTCTGTTGCCCTGTGTGTGCTCTGCTGCTGCTGTCAGTTGTCCTTTGCGTCACCTAAACCCTGGAGATGTGGGATTCACTCTATGCTGTGTATGGCTTCATCACATCTCTCGTAGACTTCAGCCATGACTCTAATTATTCCATCATAACCAGGTGCCTTTGTGCCAGAGAGGGGGTAAAAGTCTAAGAATGAGCAGAGCTCAGTCTGTATGGGTTTCTGTGTCCACCCCACAGTGAAGAGAAGCGGTGGCCAGAGACCACACTAACTGTGCCATGTTCCTCATTGCTCCTAATTTTCCCACCCGGGCAGCCTGTGGTCAGGCAGTGCATTGCTTCTCCACATGTGCCCAGGCGGGCTTGGGATCCAGCATCCCTTCAAGAACATGTTCACTCTGAGCCCGGGGACATCCTTGCCTTATTATAAAATGGAAACTAAATTACTCACGTTCTTAGGAATGCCAGTGAGCCACTTTTTAAATCATCAGGGAAGGATGGCAAATATACTTGTAAATCACTGGGGAAGCAAGCAGCATTTTCTAAATTCTGCCAGTAAATCAGCATGGGAGGGGAAATAAAAAATAATTCAAAGACCTGGATATTGATTAGAAATGTATTTTAGCAGTAGGGAAGAAAACAGAGTATCCTAAAATTAAGGGGTCTGGAAAACAGTTTAAAAGATTGTATTGTCAGTAATAATGTATCTAGTGACTGAAGTGCTCAGCAATAATCAGTTTCTGTGCTTGTCCAGCCTGAGGAACCTGATAGGGGGTCCAATTTACAGTACCAGTGAAAAACCTACCCTTTGAACACCAGATTAGTGGGAATACTCAAAAATCACTCATTCTGCAAAACTTACGTCATCATGCCTGCCTGTCAATATGCAATTGTTGTCTTATTCTTAACTGCAATTTTTCTTCGGATATGGAATTCTAACAAACGTGGAACAGCTGTTAGTCATGTTGCTTAACACAAGAGCCACCCCTCAGGGTAAAAACAAAAGTCCATTTACCTCAATAACCCATTGCTCACAATGACTGTAAATAAGAAAAAAATGGGGTCATCAGAACTAGACACTAGGTTCAAAGGCTCTGAATTTATATCTTGCTTTTCATCAATTTATATAGAACTTATAGATTTTTTACATTTGCCTTTATCCTTTTGGTAGCTCTGGCTTGAATTTTGAGTGCCCTTGAGCACTGAAGAGATGCTTTACTGGGAATTGCACTCAGCGGTTCCTAGATCTTTACCATGAGTAAAGCTAAGGTAAAATCCATCACTATACAGATATAATTTCTATACACACTGTTTGGTATGTGTATTGGAACTGCCATTTTTTTTCCAGTCATTCAGACTTATGAGATCTTCCTATAACTTCCCAGTTGTAGATTTCATTACACTGGGTAAGTCTGTATCATTTGTAGGCTTTGCCACATAGCTCTCCACTTTCTTTTTCTACTGCCTTTTGTATGTTTTAAGAGCATAGATCTCTATGGATTTCCACTCCAAACCTCCTTCCATTGTATAAATGTAACATTTATTGCTAACTTTTCCTTTACATCTTTTCAGTTGATTCAGATTGTGAGGATGATTTGTTCTTTTGTCCTGTGACAATATACTTTTTTTTTAAAACTGTAATAAAGGGCCTCATGAAAAGCTTTTCCAAATTCAAACTTCATTATTTTAACTGAAGCATTCTTTTCCTCTGTCTTACCCATATCTCCTAATTCAGGTCCTCTTGTAGTTTCTCCTGCTTTGCCTGTGAATCATGTGAAATTTATCCTTGAACCTTTTTTAAGGTTCATCTTTCATAACTTTGACACTAGAACTTATTTATGCAAGAGGAAACACTACAGCTAGCAGCTCAGCAATCTCACATCTGAGTTCCTGAGACCTCCTGAAAGAATGTACACTGTCCCGACTCAGAGTCTGGTTCCTCTATTTTACTGATTTGTTCAAAAAATTATTCCAGTGAAGCTTCGATATGAGATAGTCCTCCAGCTTCATACTCCAAAAAATATCTCAAATGTATGACATTTTCTACAGAAAACAACAGCACAGAGAACTACCTGCAATGGACAGATCTATGAGTGCTTCTCCTATTACTTACTGGAAACATCCAGAGGTATTAAAGGACAGTATGGACTAAGATTAGTAAAAGGCATAGAGACTTACTATCTAGACTTTCTTTCTTGTGTGTGATGGCCTGGCCAAGAGTGTTGCTTCTTCCTTCTTTCCCTCAGTCATGACATCTGACTAGTGTTTTAATCCACAAACCCTTCTATGGCCCCTCTCAGGCTGCAGAGACCTCCATCTCCACCACAAGGTCAAATTCTGTCCTTGACCTTTTCTACAGTCACCAGGAGACTGATTTTGCACCAAGGAGGCACAAATAGAGTGCAGATAACAGCTAGTTACAATTCCAGTGTTAGAAAAAAAGAGCTCTCCAAATTGTTATAGACAGGAAAATATGAGAAGCAGTCCTTTCTTTCTAATGTTTTCATACGCTCCACTGAAATCAAGAAACATCCAATGGGGACCATAAGAGAGACAGTTTAGGGGTGGGGAAAGAGTACAGTCTTGTCTTACTGCAGCAATCTAGGCAGGGGGAAAGTGATGAGTCTCTTTAAGGCTTGGGAACAATAAGAGATGAAAGTATAGAAAAAAGAGAGAGGGAAGGGAAAGGTACAGTTTTATAATCCCCGCTGAGAATGAAAAATTGGAAAAAGTAAACCCTACTGTGTGCTATTCTGCATTTATCTCCTGTGACTGACTTTCCCAGTGCAACACATCCTCTCTCCCGCAAGCATTTCCCTCCATCTTCAGAAATCCCAGCCCCAAACAGGCACGTTTTATTTCCTTGAAGAATAGCTTCATGTAGGTGTCAGGTGTGTTTTTCGTACATTGTTTGGAGACTTTTGCTGCCTTACAAACTCCAACTGCATATCCTTGGCTAGTCAAGCTTTGCTGATTTGCACCAGCCCAGAGCCTAGCCTGCAGACTCAAAAATGCTCTCTGCTAATCCTGTGTGACCTTCAGTGTTCTCTTTAGCTTTGTTGATGCCTTTCCCTGCCTCTGAAGCCACTGAATAAAGGAGGCAGAAAAATGGGAAACCTAAACTAGTGAGATCTATGACTGGAAAACCTAAGTCTGTAAAAAAAAAAAAAAAAAAATTCAGAATCTTACTGTGTCAGCTGTAGATCACGAAGTGTAATGACACTTCAAGTGACCATAAAACAAGTGATTTCTCTTAAGCAGTTGGGAAGTTGTAAAAAGGACTGAATTAAGTTCTGGAAGAGTTGAAAATAATAAAGCTTCTTAGTGAATATTCACAGGATTTGGGATGTGGAATTGAGTGCACCATCAGCAAGTCTGCAGAAGATACCAAGCTGAATGGTGCTGTCGATACACCAGAGGGACAGGATGTCATCCAGGAGGACCTAGACAAACTGGAGAGGTGGGCCCAGGTGAACCTCATGAGGTTCAACAAAAGCAAGTGCAGGATCCTGAACCTGGGCCGGAACAATCCCCACTATCAATACAGGCTTGGGGAGGAGGTGATAGAGAGCAGCCCTGCAGAAAAGGCCTTGGGGGTGCTGGTAGATGAGAAGCTGGACATGAGCAGCCAGTGTGTGCTTGCAGCCCAGAAGGACAATCGCATCCTGGGCTGCAGCAAAAGAAGTGTGGCCAGCAGATAGAGAGAGGGGATTCTGCTGCTCTGCTCTGGTCAGACCTCACCTGGAATACTGCGTCCAGCTCTGGAGCCCTCAGCACAGGAAGGACATGGACC
>JAAGNO010010029.1:34711-72398 GCA_033439905.1 Ceryle rudis | reverse complement strand
TAAATTAGAAAAGAGTGGATTTAGATTGGATGTAAGGAAGAAGTTCTTTACCATGAGGGTGATAGAACACTGGAACAAGTTGCCCAGGGAGGTAGTTGAGGCCCCATCCCTGGAGATATTCAAGGGAAGGCTTGACAAGGCTCTGGGCAACCTGCTCTAGTTGAGGATGTCCCTGCTCTCAGCAGGGGGGCTGGACTAGATGACCTCTAGAGTTCCCTTCCAACCCAGACATTTCTATGATTAACTGTAGCCTTGTTTATGAATAAGGAACAATACTTTTCATGGTATGATGTTCATAAATAATGGAGATGCAAGGAAAAATTTTGTGGTTCAGAGTGTTAGGCCCCTGAGAGAACTTAACTCTACTTAAAAGATCACTAAAAATTTGCCTTAAAATATTAGAGGAAAAAAAAAATTAATTTCAGGGCATCAAGTCAATTCTGCTGTGCTCTTTCACAAGGAAAAAAAAAACCAAACCATACTTACTACTTAATCAACCATTATCTCAGCTATCAACAGCAGACAGCCCTAAAAGTGGGCTGCAGAATAATTTCTTCTTCTAGGTTTTCTGGTCAGTGTACCTGCCATTTCTGAGCTGCACAGGCTCAGTGTCTCTAGGAGTGGGATCAACTGCATGATAAAAACTACTTGGAAATGGGAATTTTAATGGGAAAAATACACAACCCTTGAGCACTGGCATTTTATGTCTATGGATGCAGTGGTAACTGCATATACACACCCTGTTGTTTCTCTGTATGTGTGATACCGCATCTATGGGTTTACTTTAATTGCAGAGTTAATAGGGGTTCTTACTTGGGCTTTCTACACGCTTGGCATTTCTCAAAGAATAAATGCTCCCGTGAGTTAAATAACATTTTATTTTATACTTCTATTTACTGAGTTGTGGATGGTTGAGTGGAATAAGGTAATGACTTCAGGTTACCCATCATTTCAAGAGGGTTATTCCTCCGCTTTGTAGTAAGTATGAGGGTATCATCAGAAGTTCTTATGGTCTTCCACTACCTTCCTAAATGTTCAGCAGGGTCAGAAGCTAAACTTTTTCTTCACTAGGAAAGAACTTGCTGCAGTATGTAGGACCAGCAGGGCAAGAATGGAGTAGTGCCCTAATGACTGCCTTGTAATTTGGGAGGGTGCTGCAGTGTGACTGCTCAGCTCCAAAGCTGGTTGCAATGGCTCTGCTATGAAGGCATATTCTGTAAGAACTCTGGGTCATCTGGAGAACAGTTGAGAGTTATCAGATAGGTATTGCCTGTGCTGGTGATGTTAATGTGAGAACCTCAAACATCACTCCTTGGCACTAAGGGTCTAATGAGAATCCCTCTGTTGTAGTCCGAAGCTAAACGTTTCAGCAACAGTAGGATTAGATATAGGATAGGGAGTGGGAAAACATGCAGAAACCTTTTCTCAGACTGAGAATATAGTAAATATGTGCTTGTGAATTTCTTTTATATTGCTTTGTTGGCAAAGGCACATTTTGATTTTACTTAGTGCTGCAAATGGATTCCCGCTGTATCCCTTATAGGTCTGAAGCTTAATGTTAAAGTATCTTGACTCCAGGACATTAGACAAAGAATGTCATTGTTTATTCTTTGATGTTCTAAAGCATCTTATTCTTCAGAGATCTCAACATGCTGTACACACATTAATTAAAGTCCATAGTACTCCTAAATCAGCTGCTATTATTCCCAGTTGATTGATGGAAAAGATGAGATGAAAAGAGATTATACGGTACATTTTGTAATGTGGGAGTATGTGAAATTAGACCCACAATATTCATGGTTCAGCAATTAAATGGAAGCAATATGATATTTTCACATACACTGGAAAACCTCTGTGTTCCACTGAAACAACATGAAAAATTGTTCATTGAGACCTTGGTGTCACAATACTTAGAAAACTGCAAGGATTTTCTGGATGAACGAAAGCTAGTCTGTGTGCCTATCTCCAGCAGATGCCTCTGTGCCATCAAGTTCAGATCTAAATCCAAATATCCCCATGATTTATGGCTATTTGGAATTACTGTTTCAGTTGAAGCTACTAAAAACAAAAGCAACACTCAAAGCCATGCAGGCAAAGTTGAACCTGGGAAGGAAGCAGGTAGTAGCAGGCAAAGCATGAACTCAAGATAGCTACTACAAAAAGAATCAAAAATTACACTGGTGAGCACTGCAAACTGAGTCACATTTTGTAACAGAAGAACTTAACTGGATAGATCCTGGTGTCACTCCACCTGTAATATCTATGAAATAATTTTAAAAGCTTCAGTGAAGATTGCCGACCAGTTTTTGCCTATTTCTTTTTTCAGATACTGATTTTTTTTTTTAATTTTTTGTAAAGAGTAACATATAACTTTATCAAAAGCAGATTTAATCCGTTTCTTTGAAGAAACAGGCTTAGGAGGACCATCTTCCTCTTCATGAGAGGTATCCTCAGATGCAGCTTCCTCCTCTTTCTCTGGTTCCCTGCTCAAGTAAAAGAGAAACATGGATGATGGATCACAGTATTAGACCCTCTGAAAACACGGGGTTTGAAATGAACTGTATTTGAGCTAATTGCTATTTTGTCTTTTGCTTTCTCAGCCGGGTTGAGCATCATTGCTTTGGGGCAGGAGGGCTTGCAGCATGCCAGTCCAGGACCCTTCAGAGTGTTCCCAGAGCCCTGAATCATGTTACGATTTTCTGAGAGAGCTGGATCAAGACAGACTGGAGCAGATCCAACTCCCAGCCCAAAGCCTTACAAGTTTTGCCTGCTTGGTTTCAGAAGATGAGATGGCCTTGTCTCCCACAGCAAGCTGTATGGTGCGTGCACTGAAGCCAGTGTATCTCTACAGGCTACTTGGAGATTTTTGCTGGCTCAGAGGCAGCAGAATGGGAACTGCTTTGTGATTGTAAAAGCATTGCTCCCACTGGATCACAGAATCATCTAGGTTGGAAAAGACCCATGGGATCGTGTCCAACCATTCACTGTACTCTACAAGTTCACTCCTAGATAATCTAGAATAAGATGAGACAGACAAACACTTAGGATCTGAAGAGAAACCTGAGTCATATTTACAATTGATATTGCAGTCAGATGAACAAGTAAAATAAAGAAATCTGTTTAAGCTAAATAAACAGGATGTAACTTGTTAAACCTTAAAAAAATACCCAAGAAAGACAGTTCTTTGCTGTTATTGCACTGAATTCTATTTCTGGTTTAACTACTGTCTTGCTCTGTGACCTTGGCATGCAATTTCCCTCCCTTGTCTCTGTTCTGCCTCCCACCACTTTTCTGTCTTGACTGTTTATGTTTTCTCTCAGTATTCAGGTTTATTTGTTCTGTCAATTGAATCCATTCTATTATTCAGGGAAGACTGTTCTCTAAAGCATTTTGTCTTCAAAAATATTCCCTAGAATATAAAAATTGAGAGTAATGGAAAGTAAACAAACATTCACAAAACATTACTTCCATGGAGCTAGAACCTTATTACACCTGGCTGTGTGACAAGTCTGTCAGTCAGTAGCATTTATTTCTCCTTGCTGTTGGCTGTGCCACAATGCTCCTCTGAGTTCATTTTTCCGAACCCTAAACTGATGCATATGCTCTACAGTGCCTGGTGCTGACCTTAAGGTTTCACTTACGCAATGAGCAGGATGTCCTCCTGTGGTACCAGTCTACATCCTGTATGCAGCAGTTTGAGGGAGTCTGTGTTTGTAAAGGCAGAAATCACAGCACAGGGCAGAGAAGCACCCAACCAAACTGTTTCTATAGGACACACCTGAGACAGAAATCTGAAACATTACCTCTGTAGCTCAGAATTTCCACCTCCAATACTTTGTGATTCACAGTCCAAAGCTGTTTCCTAAACATGCACTCCAAAGTTATCAAGCTGAGTACCAAGGAAATGATTCACTTTCCCCTTTTAAAAAGCAGCAGCTGTGTGTTGGGGGGCACTGGCTGCCTTTTATGCTGTTCAGTGCTCAGACACAGGGAGATCTGGATTCAGATCTTTTCAGCCTGACATTTTTGGGGTCAGGTCCTAAGCACCAGCATATTCTTATTCACCATCCTTGCAGCAATACCAGTGTGTAGAAAAAAAGGCAAGATTCAAAAGGCCAGAACCAAACTGGGAATCATCTCTGTAACTAAGAGATGAGTGCATTTCTTGTCAGGCAAAAATCGTATGTTCTGGTCTGTTTTGCCAAAACAACCCAAATGCTCTGTATGAAGAGACATTACATACAATTCTTAAACAGGGCTGAATCATCTCCCTTTCCTTAAAGGGCTTTTAACTAATAAAGCATAAAAGATGCTTTCTACTATTACTTCTGGGTTTTTGTTGTTGTTCATTTTTAAACAAGTGGTTCTAAAATCAAAGCTTATGTTTTGGGACAAATACCCTAAGCCCCTTATATCTGAGTAGCCCTCCCTAAGCTGTGGCCCCATAAATGCTCAGTTCCTGAGTCCAAGCAAAACTTAGACTTGCAATAGCATCTGTGAGTATTTTAAGTATTATACTGACAAAAGCATGTTTCCATGATGCCTCAGGGAAAGAAGAGATCAGGCAGGCTTTTTATGGTGTCAGCACCATAATTCTATTCACAATTTACTTATTCTTTTTTCAGTGTCTAACAATCTTGTGCATTCAAATATTGCTTCTGCAAGTGGCAATCACATATCATGATGGTGAGTTCTGTGCAGACACAGCACAGAGTCAAGCAGGCATACAAGGTGATTTAGAGTTCTACATATAGGACACCTCTAGCTTTCAACTTAGTGACATGATCTGCACTAATCCAACATGACACAGATATGGATCTTCACAGTTACAATGCTAAAATTAAGGACTAAATCCTCTGAAGTAAAACTGGAAAAAGGGGAGAATCAATACCACAAGCTGAGTCCACTTGATTTAACCTCCCTGAAAAAGAGGCTCATGGGAGATCGTATTGCTCTCTACAGATACCTGAAAGGAGGTTGTAATGAGGTGGGGCTTGGTGTCTTTTCCCAAGTGAGAAGTAACAGAAAGGGAGAAAATGGCCTCAAGTTGCACCACAGGAGGTTTAGATTGGATATTAAGAAAAAATTCTTCACCTAAAGGGTTATGAAGCACTGGAACAGACTGCCCAGGGAAGTGACTGAGTCACCACCCCTGGAGTTATTTAAAAGACTAGTAGATGTGGTGCTTAGGGACACGGCTTAGTGGTAGACTTGGCAGTATTAGATTTGTCATTGGACTTGATGATCCTAAAGGTCTTTTCCAACCTAAATAATTCTATGATTCTATAATTCTGTGTGCCTATCCATGTCAAATTACATCATCTGTGGATGCACCTCGGTATTGCTTTCCTGCACTTTGTAACCTGCTTTCCTGAAAATCCTTGCAAATGCACTGGTTAGGCTGGTGAAATGGATGTAGTTGATAGATGTTCGTTCCTGCCATATGGATCACAACTGGACATTCTACAACTTGCTAATGACCTGTCTTAGCAATAGTCTGCCTGAAAAGATGAAGAAATGGAATCTCCTCGAATTTGCTGTGCTAAGCTTTGTGTTGGCAAACACTTGCTAACATATGTCACCAGCTTTGAAAAGACGTGGTTTATTTATATGTTAATTACTGCAACACTTTGGGGAAAATATTTGTTGATACAAGAGCTGTGTAAATAGTCAAGTGTTGAGAGCTGTTGCCATTTAAAAATAAATGAGCTTTAGACAATAAGAATCAAGAAAAGTCTATGATACCAAATGCCTCTCCTTGCTTACAGCTCAGACCAGTCCCACTGTGATCACCACTGATTTCTGTGAGTTGTGAGTCAGTCTTTAACTGTTCCTCATGCAAATATTAAGAAAACTTCATGCATTCCCTTCCCTGAATTGGTGCACTGTTTCAAGATACCGCGCTACATTTAAATCCAGAAGATGGAGGTCATTTCTGAGTAAAAACAGGGAGTGTAGGGTGTGTAAGTGTCACTGGAAGCAATGTCAGTGATAAAATACACCTCATCCTTTTTCAACCCAGGGCCTCATCTGGACATGGAGAGAGGCTCTTTTGAAGGTGTCAAGCCTTCCATGAAACAGAAGCCCAAGGCCTTCACAGCTATGATCATTAAAAATATCTCAACACCGTTTGCAAGAAAATTCTGGCATTTTTGCTGTCTGGGAAAGTCTCTGGGCAAGGTGTGGAATTTACTGCTCTGAAGTCTCCTTATTAGTCGCTAATAGAAACGTTTCCCTTCAGACCGTCTGCATCCCACACTCCTGACAGAAACCTGGGTAATGACATATCAGACTTTCCACAGCCAAATTTCTAGGTCGTAAAGTACCTTACAGTGAAAATTGTTCTGTCAACGTATTGAATTTTCACAGCGTTAGTATTAGCAATACTTTTTACCTTGAGGGCAAACAACAAAAGAAACAATTCTCTTGGATCCACTTGGTGGTTACAAACACTGCATTGTTTACCAAGTAGTTTACAAACTCCTGGTTTTGCGTGTGAGTAGTATTACAGGGCTGTGATGATCGAAAGTGAGACGCGTATTTTTCTGCATAGATAGCTGAGAAGCTGCTCGGTGCCACACCCTTTCCACATGTAGGCAGAAACCCATGTTGCAACCCACGCTGTTACACAGTTCTTCAAAACTATGAAACTATTGAGACCCGAGAACCCCAGAGATTCCCAGCTACCAAAAATACATATTTTGCTAGGTGTTGTATTCACACTACGGATTACAGTAAAATACAGGAAAGATAAGAAATAGCAATACAATCTTTAGTAGCTATCTCCTTAAAATCTGACATTGTGATGTATTTTCTATAAGCTTATATGTCAGTGGTTAAACTAACTCCACAGAGAGCTTGTAACACAGGGATAGTGCAATGTATCTGTGCATGTCATGCAACAGAGATGTCTAGACACCATGAATGGGAAAAAGATCACACTATAAAGTCTGATAAATGTTTGAGGTATCAGCTATGTTCATTATATCTTCTAGAGAAAACAGAGAAGGAGGGGGTATGAAGGGTCAAAGGATGAACTTTCATTGGTACCCACTTATCTATCCATTCTCAGAAAAAGCTATATGAAGTTCACTGTTACCATTAAGTATTCCTTTCAGGTCAGACACATGATGGTTCAAATGCTCTAGAAGTTGAAATGCTCTGTTGTTGAAAACCAAAATCTCATTGGCTTACCTTTTTATGGAAGTGATTGCTTCACAACAATTAAATAACTGTAAACCAAATACACTGTGAAAACAAAATAATAAACTTCGTAATTCAGAGACTGCTCCTTCCTGATAACAGTGAATGACCCTGTGAATGCAGAGGTCATCGTGGATTTTATTTTTTTAATTATTACTGCAATCTTGCTAGAGATCTTGAATTGCTTCACTCGGGGAGTTGGTGGGGGGACTATGTTTGATACTCAATTTATAGTAAAATATAGGAAACTGAAGTTATGTAACCTTAACTGAGACAGAAAAGGTGACTGGATTTGGAAATAGATCCAACCTGCAGATCAGCATCACTGTCAAGAAATCAGAGGTAATCAGAGAAGGACTCTGACTTGGTGTGTTTTAGCCCCTGATCATTAACTGTGCAGTTTAAACAGGGGACAATCCCATGTTCATCAACAAAACTATCCTATGACCTGCACACTATTCTGAGAAGTCACAGAAAAGCACAGTCTTCAGGAAACCACACAGGTTAAATAGACAAGTCACTAAAGAGTCTATATTCTTGGCGCCACCCAAAGAAAGAGTCATTTCTGATGATGTTCACAACTTACCCCACATCCTGTTTTAAGACAGAGCACCTGTGCAAACTACATGGTTTTATTTTTAACCAGCTAGCTTTGATTAACCTGTTACTACCATCATTTCTTCCACCCCAATGAAACTTTCAGCATCTCAGGGGTTTCCTAAAAAACTATCCAGCACTGAGCAAAGCCCCAGGTGATTGCTATGGTGTTTCAAATAGTAGGGTTTCTAGGTTTGGTACTGCCCTTGGTGTTGCACGTACAGCTGTTGTATGATGTGGTCGTTTTCAAGAGTAGCACTTTCCACATCCGCAGTTCAGCAATGGACCAAATGAGATAAAACATCTCAGTATAGTGACTTATTTTTTCATCCTGGGAAAGCAGAGAGAAATAAAGGCCTCATAGCTCTATGCACAACTTCACAATGTGCCACTCTACTTCGAGCAGCTGTCTATAGCAGAAAGCTGAGGAGACACTGCAGAAGATTAAAACTACAACTGCTGGATGCAGGTTCTATACACATGCCGTTGTCCCAAAGAAAACAATGATTTCCTTGACTGGTCACAGACCTCTGCAGGGTCCCACATGCAAACAGTCCTTAGAAGTCTCCCTTGGACAGTTTAATGTAATTCAAACTTCTGGCAGATTGAAGGACGATGTTCTACAGGATCCCCAATGCCAAAGTCATTTGCCAAGGGTAGGCTCTCTCAATTCCACGTGGGTAGTTTCTCACCATTTCTTTCTATTAACAAGCAAGTAACATCTTCCAGTCTGTCCTCCCTGCTCTCAAGCTGAGATGGATGGAGCAAAGCTTCACATGATCACTACATGACAAGATTTTCTCTCTTTTTTATTTATTTTTTTTTTTTTTTTTAACTTTCTGGTACTCAGTTTCCAAAAATCCTTGGGAAGAAATAGCTGGGTAAAAGACATTACACTTCAGCCTTCCTTTCAATCCAGACAGTCTCTGGTGAATCTTCACCACCACGGGCTCCATCAAGACTTGTGTATCTTGATTTGTACATCTCCTGTAGCAGATTCAAGACAAAAGAGAGGCCATCTATGAGGTAAAAGGTATTTGAAGAAAGGTCAGCATAGCAGCTATGGGACTGCTGATTCTCCCTGTGCAGTGGTGCTTGAGCTGGATAAAAAAAAAAAAATCATCTCTGGAAACAAGGACAGAGAACTCTGTGGCCATTTATTTTCTTATCCTCTGTAATATTGCACCTTCCCAGCTTGTTTTACAAGGCTCTTCTGTCCCTTAAAACTCTCTGAGAGAGCTTCTGCTTCATGTTTGTCTGCACTTGGTGCTTGAAGAGTAATGGGAAGAGAACATCTGTGGGCACACAAGAAACAACTTTTTTACAGCAGCTGTTTCACAAGGAAGGTGGCCTTTGAAATCAAATTAACCAGTCTGACCATCACTGAAGTGAGACTTGCTGGTCAACTATGAAAATGCAAGAGGGTATAAGGGAAGAGCAAAGGGATGTGAAAAACTGAACTTCAATTACGGTAAAGCTGAGGTTTTTCAGCTGATTGGGATGTTAAACTAAGCTACTTCCTCACTCAAAATGAGGACACACCCAGTGGTGAGAACAAAACAAACTTGTTTTGGTTATTGCTCTCTTCCTTTCACTTTTCAGACTCTCCAGTGTGCCTCCATTGTCCCAGTTAAGGTTATTGTGTCCTTGCCTAGGAGAGACAGGACTTATTTTTGGCAGTTGTTTCTACTAACTGGCTGACTTCATAAGGAGCAAAGATGCTATCACTGAACTGCAATAAGATCTCTGCATTAGTTCCCTCACCTTATAAGGTGGCAGGGAACAGGGCTCTTCTTAGTTTTCTTTTTTTAATTGGCTGAGTTATTACTTATATGAAACCAACCTTATTTTAAGCTTGCTCAGTGAAAGGCACAGGAACAAACACTAGTCGATGCCCTGTGATGACCTTTCCTAGTTGCTATTGTATAACTATGTCCTGAAAACATTTCTCTGGCAAATGTCCTTTTCTCTCCTCAGATCAGAACTGCTTTCCTTAGATAATTTAGAATTGGATTGTGCCTAGCCTCACGGAAGGTTGGAGAAGATATTTTTCAAGGAGCCTTTTGTCCTCTGTGCCCTTGGGAACAAGCTGGAATAAACCCCCAACTGGAGACAGATGATCAAAATTTACTTAGAGGGTTGGGATTGTCAACTCCAACTCATGTCTTAGATACCTTTGGAAACGTCACTTAAATATGCACTGCTTGAGTCATGATGCATATATAGCGCCCTGCACTCACTGCATTGCACACGTAAAAGAAACAGCCTCACTGCATCCTCTGAAATCAATGGACCATTTTTCACTCCAATGAGAACTTAAGAGCAGGGATGCACAAAGGTCTCCCACCGTGTCTGAGCCTTACGAACATTTCTGTGGACTAGTTTTGGAAGAGTTTAAATATTTGGGAGATTTACTGCATCTGTACTGTCTGTATGTTAACAGGGAATAACACATTAAAATGTCCAACTCTTACTTACAGGATTTACTTAATTGATCATCATGCTGTACATGGACCCTATGGATAGATGCTACCCACTCTGACTTTCAGGAGTTGGCAAAGCTTAGCAAGACTTCTACTATCATCTTCTAGGACATGAAAGAATGGTTCTTAGCTTCATGTTTAGTTTATGTTTTGGCATGGAAGAAAAATGAAGAGGCAGATTGGTTTACTTAAAGTGTATCAAGTACGCTGTAGACATAATTGGGATTTTCCCTAACTTGAATTACTCTTTCTACTGTGTGTACCTGGATTTAGGCAGGGCCTGTGATTTGTGTATATGGTCTTTTTCCCTTGAGTTTTCTGTCATTCCTTCCCCCTACTCAATTAATACAATGATTTTTAGAGACTTTTCATTGTAGGAGAAGAATTAAAGCCAGTATAGAAGGATGAACTAAACCATACACGGTTCTTTGTGGCACACTGCAGAACCATTCCCTAATGGAAAACAGATGTTTTGGTTTTTTCCCCAACAGTACAAAACTCCCTCTTTTCTCCCTGTGGGGCACAGGCTACAGGCTTTTAATATCATTACTCATCTGTCTAGTGTAACTGTTTTAAGAACAAGATACCTATAGGATTGCACTCCTAATTAAATACTTAAAGCTCTCTCAACTTGTCATTTCTCTTGTGAACCTTGCATGTATTCAAGACATGAAGGTCTGCATTGGTACAGGTTTACTCGACACCTGCCTGGTTTTTACCGGCATTTAAAAATGACAAGGTTCTGAGGGACCTCTCATGCCCTGTTCTTGGATTCAACATTTGTTAAGCCTGAGATTAATGCAAATTGAAAATTGTATAGGCTGGATTCCCAGCTGTTGAACATTGGTATCTCTCCATTGACTCCTGCAAAGAAGTGCTGATTTCCACCAGTTGAGGATATGTGCACGGCTGTGTAGAATTGAGGGTGCCCATCTGTTTAGCAGCCAACAGGGGCTGTTCAGTGATCCCAAACTATAATATTTGAATGCTGACCCATCCATCAGTGTCCTCAGGGTGATAAGTCTGACAGAGGATAGATTCAGTGGCTGTAGACTGTTTGCTTTAATATAGTTTTGTTTTCTTTGCTTAGTTCTTATTGAGACAATTAGAGTTTAAATTACCTCTCATCTTCCAGGTCAGCCATAAGCGATAAAAGGGTTCCAGTAAAGCAAAGGGGAGAAGATTACATGCTGGCTTCCTTCTCTAGGCTTGCATGGGGAAAAAATGTAAGGTTTTAATTTCCAGACCTGCTTACAGGATGCTCATAATTTTTAAAAACCACAAGTTTTGACTATCCTTCTAGTTTCCCCTTCTACACAGAAAAAAGATGAACATTAAAGCAAAGTTGAAGAATGTAATCAAAATGGGATTTATGCCCCGAGATGTCTTTAAATGTCCTTGTAATATTTAAATAAAGTTGAAATTATCTTTGTTATTTGTGCCAAGCTGTATCATTTCTTTGGCATATCCTGTCCTATGAAATGGGAAGTGGTTTTGCAGACTTCCTTATATAGGGCCTCTGTTTAAAATAGTTTGGGTTATTTTTTTTCTTCTTTAACTGTGATAACGGAATCTAAACTCTGTTTACATTCTTCAGCACTCTGACTTTTTATCTTCAAGTGAAGCTCTGGTTTTCTTTGAAAGGTAAAAATGTCATCCTTAAATGAGAATAGCATTGTGCTAAGACATCTGATCAGACAATATTTTACTGCCAGTAAATCAAGGGAAAGTATGAACTCTGCACTTGGCGAAAAAATGATTTGTAGCTCACAAGCTGCAGCTGAAGAAAAACTTACCGCAGCAAAGTAGGATCCACTGAAACAGAAACTAAGATTTGGGCAGAAAATCAGGATGCTGTGCAATAAGCATTCAGTCCCTATCTCAGTACTAGATGCAATGAAAAGAGGAGAGCAGGGCAGGACTGGGGAAGTGGGGAAAATACCTTCAGGGAAGGAGAGGTGGGACATGGTATTTCCTTGTGTACAGCATACAGTATTTTTATTGGCCTAGACTAATTATTTCATATTTGGGAAAATGAACAAGGATAGAATAATTACAAAGGAAGATTCTCACCTGGAGCTGCTTTTTTAGGAAGAAAAGATGTCAATTGACTGCAAGACTCTCATGGAGAATCTCCTCACTAGAGAGCTCTGAAATAATGTAAAGCTAGCAGAGCTTGCTCTGACACCAACAGCAAATTCGGTGCTTATCTAACCTGCTTTTATCCCCCAGAAAGAATAATTTCCTTAAGCTAAGTAGGTCATAGCAACTGCCAAAGCCAGATCTGGAGCCTTGGATTCTATAAGCAAAGACCCAGTTGACTCTTCCCATCAAATCCATCCCAGGGATGAGCTTCATCTGTCATAAGGTAGAATGCACAGCAGCTCATCCTGCTACGAGAACAGAAGTTCAGGCAGGGACAACTTCTACTTATCTCACTAAGAAATATGTAAGGTGAAACAAGAACACCTAATTACTATTACCCAGTTACCTCCAGAAAATGTCTGAGATGAAGAGAAGAATTAGAATGGTAACTATTGAGAAAAATTTTCAGGAACAGAGATGAATGAAGGTAATGCAGAAGGTGGACTGTGGTGAAGTAGGAAGAGGTGTTTCGGTCATGGATTGGACACAGCACTGTATGTATGTATGCATGTGTGGTAATTAAGTTGAAAGGAGGATATCAACCTTCTGCACAAAGACCCTTGCAGAAAGAATTGGCAAGTAAAGAATACAACGGAAATAAGAAAGGCAGATTATTCAGGGGAGGAAAGCTTAAAAAAAACTAACAAGGAAGACCGAGGCGGGGTTCCATTCATGCACACTATTTCTTGACACATTCTTCCTTGCTGACAGCTGTCCAGTATCACCCAGGATGTTAGACCACCAGGATGGGGAAAACATATTGGAGATAATGACACAAATGTAGTACAGATGAGACTTCAGTTAAGTTGACTGAATCACTCTCACTACTTCACAAAAGCACAAACAAAACATGTAGGGTAGGTAATCAAGTCAGTGACACAAATATTTGTCAAATCCATCATGTCATCACAATTTTCAAGCTTGTATATAACAGATACTAGGATGGATCAGGAGTCCCCAAGGAGTGAACAACAGAATGGAGAAGTGTGCAGGAATAAAGGAGGAAGATATGCTACATTACTTTCAGGATTATTATTTCCATGTTCTTTGGGCATGAGAGAGAAAATAAAACTGCATCAGATTCACAGTGAAGGAAAAGGAAGGTTTTACTACCTATCTTTCTCTATATTCTTTCAGAGGGATAGTCTCTGCTGAAAAAAAAGCCAAAGATAAACTGTTCCCCTAAAGAATGAGAAGGAAGACAAAGGCAATTTTTCTAGACTGTCCTCTTTATCTTCCTTTTCCCCATTCCTTTTGGATCCAGCTGAAGTGGTTTCAGATCTGGAAGCATGAAGGAGAACCATGAAGTCTCTGGTGCTGAGAAACAATTTACCTTGTACTAAGCACTTTTGCTGCCAGCAATATCATTTTTGTCTGAGTTCAAGATTGAAGTATCAAACAACAGTTTTATCTGCCATCCACACTTAACTGGGGTAAAGGAGCAGGGGAAAACCACAAGTACTATGGTGTAACTTGGACCCTGTGCAGCTTGAACTTGAACTAAAAGCTCCAATTTTGCATCCCAGCAAAGGGATGTAAAATACTAAAAAATTCCTCTGTATTTAGCAGCAAAGATAAAGTTTCAATTATTTATTTACAACTCTTTGCTGCAGTGGGTTTGTGAGACAGGGTGTCAATTTGCCTAATTGCCTTCCCAGTCCAAACCTGAACCAGCACTTTGTGATCTTTGCAGTGCAGGGGGCACAGGGAAGCTTACGAGTACAAAGAAAGCAGGACATTTATTAGCTTCTGACTCATAAACACACATGGTTTGTTTTGAAACTGTAAAAGTGTAAACATGGAAGTGGCAGTGGATTATATTTTTTTTTTTTTAAAAAAAACCAAAACAGGTGAATAAGGAAAAAGAGGGAGGTTTTTCCACTTAGAGAGGACCTGGACAAAACTCCAGGTTGTAAGTCTTTGTAGGAGTTGGTGACTTAAGATGGATCCTGTGGGAGCCACTGGACCAATCCAATGTGGATTGGTCCTCTACTGCAGGCAATTTCACTATGGAGTTGAAATCCAACCTTCACCCAGTTTTATACAGTAAAACACAAGGATGAAACTGTTTTACCATTCCAAAGATGGGTCTGCTGAAATGCTAACTACAAACCACAAGTTCCAACCCCATGTATTTCATTGGTTTTATGAAATTTATTGAAATTTTGGGAGTTTTGCCATGCTAGAATCAAGTTCAGTCACAGATAATCTAAACTAGGAGTTAAATAATTTCATTTCATTGGCCTCACGTCTCTGGCAAAAAAAATCTCTCATGTACTTTACTGTCAGGCATATGCTGAATGCCAGCCTGCATGGGTTTATGTCCTATAGTAATATGTGGTTCTATGTTATATCCAGTTTTCACTAAGCAAAATATAAAAAAAAATTCCAACAGAAAACAAACCAGAAAATATTTCTCTTGGAATGGGGTAGTGACTAATGCATGCTTGTCAAATTTTGAGGTTTGACAACAGTAAGTTGTTTTCTCAGGAACTCCAAATGTAGATAGTCTCAGGTCACAGGAGAAATTAGCCTTAGCACTGGACAATGCCCAAATTTTTAATAGTAATGCCACAATGAGGTTTACCATGACCTCAGAAGGAGTTTGTGACCTAGAGAAAATCAGGGATCAGACTGTTCCACTAGGGAATATACTCATTCCAGATTTAATCTGCGATCTTATACTTGATATTTCACACCTTCTGCTCACCCATTCCTCAAAATCACCTCAGCCATGTATAGCAAGATGTGCAACTCAGAGATGGATTCAGCTCTCACTCAGTCTAGCAACCTGCTTTCTTTAGTGAGAGGACAGAAGCTACACCAGTTAAGTTCCAAGCACCCTCCAGAATGAGCCTGTGCCTCCTAGTGTTTCCAGGAGCATAGATACATTTATCTCACACTTTAAGAAGCAACATTACATCACAAGAGAACCTAACGGTCCATGCAGGAGCACCACGCTGGCAGGCATAGTGCTGCCATTCCTGGCATGGCTAACTAGATCTGAGGGGGGGTAGGATAAGTGCTGCATGTTGGGAGTGCAAATACAGGGGCAGTGGCTATATATTAACACGAGGAAAGGAGTTAGGCAAGTTGGGTTTTTTTCCATCTATAGCCCCATCTTACAATACAAATAATATCACAGTGGTATAGAGACAGTGTTGACCAGAACAACCTCCTTCACCACTATTGATCAGGCAAGCTCATCAAAGGACTGGCTTTTAAAACGTGTAATTGCGATGACAATTACCAGCCTACTTCCCACATAACTCTGCCCATTTCACATCCCTCAGCTCTTTGCTTCTCATGTTTTACTGTGTTCTCTTTCCCCTTTTTCCATGTATTTTCCCTTTGCTTCTCTGTAGTAAAGAGGGAATCTGTTACCCTGAGAAGCTGAAACTAAGACCAGCCTATAGATAAACTATGACGTTTACAGATATGATAAATTGACACACTTAATTGTGGGCTACAGAGCGGCTGAGGACCAGAGAAATTAATCTCTCTTGGATCAGTGCATAGCAGAGGAAGAGGTAGGCCTTACACTGAAACATGGCATGTCAAAATTGTCTTAATGAACTACAAGACAAGGAGCAGCAGATGAGGTAGCAGCACAACTGCTGAAACACGAGACAGAATTCACCTTCATCATGACTCTCATCCTGGCCACTGGAGGCCATGATAGGAAAGGATGTAAGGAATATGGTTTCTATGCAAAGTGACCCTTCCCTGGCATCCTCCCTCCTAGCATTCAGCAGCTCAGGAGCTGTCTTCCAATAATCATGTTTAATGACCCATACTGGGCCTCTCCTTTATGTATTTGCCAAACCCCTTTTCAATCCATTTAGGGCACTGCATTCCACATCCACAACTGTGTCATATGTTGTGTGAAAATAAAAATTTCCTTTGGCTTTTTAAATTTGCTGCCTCATCTCTTTATGAGGTGCCTTCTACGTATGAAAATGTATTCTTCCCGTTAGAAAAAGCACAATAACAGTGCTCTATTTCAGCTGGATAAGCAGCCACAATGCAGGCTGACATGGTTTCAGAGGTATGTATTACTTGGTAATTCACTGATGTGAATGCCAAAGGCCTAGCTTCACATTAAAGTGTTAGACTATTTACTTCTCATGCTCTCTTACCTTTCTGAGACAGACTGGTTGTTTCTTTGCAATAACTGTAAACTCTGAGAGTAGATGCCAGATCACAGACACTGAAAAATACAAAACATTTGAGTTGTATGGGATGGCCTTTCTCTCTCTCACTCTGTTTTTTCCCCAACAGTTAAAACATAGTAATGTTATGTGTTTTCCTTCTAGGCATATATATTTCATCTGTAATAGTTAACCTAACTTGGTTAAAAAACTTGGTTTGTCTAGACTGCCACTGCTTCAAAGCCCAATGGTAACAGAACAGAAAATCCTTATCTTATTTGCCTTTATTAGTAAAGGGTTTGTGTAATCAAGTTAGCTGTGCCTTTATGCAAGTCTTGGGACCATCTATACAGCAATCAGAAAATGTGTCTCTTTCCAGTTTCTCAATGTGATTATGTATCCTAGCCATTATTTGTGTTCCTTTTATTATTCTTTTAGGCTGGACCAGATGCCACATTTGGGTGTATTTCACTGGAGCTGGATGACTCCTGAGACTTCAGGAATTTTTTGGTACTAAATTTACAGCTGGAGCATCCTACCTTCACTGGACTCCACAGAGACAGTGTGAGAGCATTCATGCTGGTCAGCCTACAAGGAATGGAAGAGCAAACCCCCACCGACAAATGTGAAAGATCTTCAGAGGGAACTGTAGCATTTATTAATTTCCTTCAGAGATCAGGCTTCCCATGAAAGCCGCAAAATTCAGAAATGCCTAAAATGACATAGAGTCGATTTTTTCATCTCTTCCTTGTAATACCCATCCTCTCCATCTGTTTAATGGAATTTACTGAGTCCCTCTTGCTTTAAGTAATGTAGTGCTTATAATCAGAGCAATAATACCTTAACCTCTCCTTGCTAGTATCCTGTTTGCCTTCCTGCTCCCCATCCTGTGAAGGGGACCTTCAGGTATACTAGAGCTTTATTCTACCTGCAGTACCAGTGTTACAATTAATATATCCTGGGGCCTGACCTTATCTTTGCATAAATAGGTACTTCTTATCATCTGCTCATCAAATGACCGTGTCTAGAAGATGGAGTTTCACAACCAAACCAGGATGCACATGTGCTATTATTTGATGCCTTAAGAGGTGGTTGCTAAATTATGACATCTTATTTGAAAGTAAGGAAAATAACTTACTACCCTTTGTCACTATACAGTAGCCTCATGTACACAACTGCTTTCATCTGTAAGGAAAAAAACTGGACCTAAGAATTTCTTTTTAAGTCTAGGAGTCAGTGAAAACAATTTCATCATTATTAACAGGCTATAGATTTGGAAAGGAATTTAGAGAATACAGAGAGGGAATTGCCATCTGAGCAGTTTCTATTCCTACAAGCACTAAACATAACAATCATTCTAGCCATGAAATAAAACAAACCCCACTATTAACCTGTCTGTGAGATGATCTGAAAGTTTCTGGTTGTTTTGAAGTGTGAAAGCAAAAAGCTTTCTTTGAACTAGAAATCAATGGAGATAACATTTCCCTCTTCTCCTGCTACAGCCTGGACCTCTGACCTCACAAAGCAGCATGAGGAGTGGAGCAGCATGACATGGAGCCCGAGTCCTGCTAGTGGAAAGTCCTTGACTGGTGGCAGCAAAGAGAAAATCATCACCTGCTCAGCTGCAAACAACACACAGGCCTACAGCACTGTTTGTTAAATATGATCAGCTAATAGTTGCACAGCGGAGCTTCAAAGCTTTGCAGCACAGTTAATGAAGGCTTTGTAGATGCTGTGTCCACACTGAAGCCTTGGACTTTGGGTTTGATAATTAATGCAAGAAATCTTAACACTGTTTGGGCTTACCCAGTTTTCAGAATAAAAAAGAACAAAAATGCTAGGAAATGAGCACAAATGTTGACCTCTAGACCTGCTCCCAACTTTGTTTACACCAATTAAAACGACTTCACTACATCAGTAGAGCAGATACTATGGTTTGCAGTTACAAGAGCAAACCTGGGACTGGAGTCTCGGTCCTGACTAAGTTTGATTTCTGATAGAATGAGGCCTCTGTATGGTAGAATTATACGGGTGAATCAGTCCTGGTTGTGTTGTTGCCTCCAGAACCCCAGATTGATACCTAACCTGTCCGTGTGCTAGGCTGCACTGAAGAGAAGGTTATTCTCAGAGCACAGTAAATTTTTAAAGAACCAATTACTTGCAGTAGCATTGCAGACTTTTTAGCCCACGAATTGAAATGTGTAAGATTAAGGGGGAAATTTTGTCTATTTTTATGAAGGAGATCTAGGTCAGAAGCCATTTTCCAGAAGAAAAAAAAGATAATTTTAAAGCTCAGTTCACATTGTAAAACCTCTTTTGCTAGCATTTTTGTTACCACAGAGTACATATGACCTTAATTTTTCAACACATATATGTATGTATGCATGACTCTATATATGAGCATCCACACACTATTAATTTCCTCACATACCTTTCATTTTTGTAAGGGCGAGCTGAAGCATCTTTCCATAACTCCACTACAGACAAATGGTACAGATGCTGTCGCACATAACACTGACCTTGACTCGACAAAAGACCAGCTCCAGTACAGGTCAGTCGGCACTGGGGAAGGGGATCGTGGCAAAAAGAGCCAGCAAAGCGCTCTCTTTGGGGCTTTTCGGAGCTTTTTCGAAGCTGGGAAAGCGGCTCAGCCATATCCCCGTGCGGCACCTCGCGGGCGGGCTGCTGACCTGCCGCGAGCGGAGCAGCAGCATCAGCGCCTGCTCCGAACGAGGCGTAAACACGGCGACGACGGTCACGCGCTGAAGAGCCCAGCTCTAGTGCAGGTCAGTCCGCGCTGGGAAAGGGGATTGTGGCAAAAAAAGGCCGTCAAGAAACTATTTTGGGACTTTTTGCGGCTTTTTCGAAGCTGGGAAGGTGGCTCGGCCCTGCCAGGAACGGGCAGCTCGTGAGCGAGCTGCAGACGTGCCGTGGGTGGAGCAGCAGCACCGGCGCCTGCTCCGAACGAGGCGTGAACAGCCACCGCACCCGCTCGCGAGGAGGAGCAGCCGGGAGGGCATCTGCTCACGAGCCCAGGGCGGACAAACGACATGTGCGCATCCCCCCCACCGGGTTTTTACCAGCGTTTAAAGAATAATGGTCTCCACCTGGCAGAAGAAGCCCTTGCTCACGTCACCAAGCAAAATGGATGTGGGAACCCAGAGAGAACTCCTGCAGAAAGATGTGGCTGTGAAGCTGATAGGCTGCAGGGAATGTCACAGTCTCACACGCGTGACGGGCAGCCGTGGGTGAGGTGTGAGCAGGGAGATGATCTGCTCAGCTGAGGAGCACAGCTGTGAGAGGAGGTTGAAAGTCTGAGGAGCATTAGGGAGGCTGAAGCAGAGAGGGACTGGGGGGAGTGAGATTCTGCCCTCCCTGTAATGGAAATGGGAGTGTCTGCCAGAAAGCACCAGGATCAAGAGGCATCTGTATCTCAGGTGGAAAACAGAAGATGAAATGAAAGGGGCAAGTGAAGGTAAGTTCATGGCCACAACACAAGGCGAGTGTCCTCCTTGGCTGCCTCCCCTCCCTTAAGTGCCTCTGGGAAATAGATACGAGGCCCTGCTGGAAGATGGTCAGTCTAATGTAGATGATAGGCAACCTATACCAGAGGTCTTACCATAGGAAGATAGGTCTTCCAGCCTTATAACAACCCCTTCTGCAAGGAAGAAGAAAAGGGTTCTAGTTGTTGGATACTCACTCCTAAAGGGAACAGAGGGCTTAGTATGCAGAGTTGACCCTCATCACAGGGAACTGTGTAGTCTGCCTGGAGCTTGGATCAGGGATATCATCAGGAAACTCCTCAACCTGGTGCAGTCGTCAGACTGTTACCCACTACTGATCTTCCAGACACAGGGGGAGGAAGCTGCATCCTGTAGTCTGAGGTTAATGAAGAGAGGCTTCAAGGCCTTGGGACAGTTGATGAAAGAGTCTGGGGCACAAGTTATTTTCTCTACCCTTCTTCCAGTTGCGGGCGATGACATGGGATGGAATAGAAGGATCCAGTCCATAAATGCCTTGCTCTGAGACTGGTACTACAAGCAGGGCTTTGGGTTCTTTGATCACAGCTGGTTTTGTAAGACACCAGACCTGACGGTAATATATGGTAAAGGCTTGTCTCATGGGGGAAAAGGGTTCTAGGACAAGAATTAACAGGACTCATTCAGAGGGCTTTAAACTAGATTCAAAGGGGGATGAGGTTGTAGCTGGGTTTGCACCAGTGGGGCAGGGTTCTAGTATTAATGAAGACCAGAAGGCCTCCCACCCTTCTAGGGTGAAATCAGCAGGCTCAGCTCACTTTCTGAAATGCCTGTACACCAATGCCTGCAGCATGGGGAACAAACCAGAGGAGTTAGAAATCTTTTTGTGGTCAAGGGGTTATAGTCTGGTGGCAATTACAGAGACATGGTGGAACCGCTCACATGAGTGGATGAGTGGTCATGGATGGCTATGTCCCTTTTAGGAAAGACAGGCCAGCAAGGTGAGGTGGTGGAGTTGTTCTTTACATGAGAAAGCAACTAGAATGTATTGAGTTCTGTCTGGGGTGGATGAGGAGCACCCGCAGGTGCTGAGGGAGTTGGTGGAAGTCATTGCTAGGCCCTTCTACATCATCTTTGGTAAGTTGCAGGGAACAGGAGAGGTGCTTGGGGACTGGAGAAAAGCAATGTCACTCCAGCCTTCAAAAAGGGTAAGAAGGACCTGGGTAACTATAGACCAGTCAGCCTCACTTCCATCACTGGAAAGGTGATGGAACAACTTACCCTCGGCACTGTCTCTAAGCAAATCAAGGATAAAGAGGGTCATTAGGAGCAGTCAGCATGGTTTTATGAAGGGGAAGTCATGTTTGACCAACCTGATAGCATTTTATGAGGACAGAATCAAGTGGATACATGATGGTAGAGCAGTGGATGTCATTTATCTTGGTTTCAGTAAAGCATTTGACACTGTCTCCCACAGCATCCTGACAGCTAAATTGAGGAACTGTGGACTTGATGACCAAGTAGTGAGGTGGATTGCGAACTGGCTGAAGGATGGAAGTCAGAGAGTTGTGGTCAATGGGACAGACTCTAGTTGGAGGCCTGTATCTAGTGGAGTTCCTCAGGGGTTGGTACTGGGACCAGTACTATTCAACATATTCATCAGTGACCCAGATGAGGGAACAGAGTGCACAGTCAGCAAGTTTGCTGACAACACAAGCTGGGTGGAGTGGCTAACACACCAGCAGGCTGTGCTGCCATTCAGCGAGACCTGGACAGGCTGGAAAGTTGGGTGGAGAGAAATTTAATGAAACAGAACAAGGGCAAGTGTAGAGTCTTGCATCTAGGAAAGAACAACCCCAGGTACCAGTACAGCCTGGGGACTGTCCTGTTGGAAAGCAGTGTAGTGGAAAGGGACCTGGGGGTCCAGGTGGAGAGCAGGATGACCATGAGCCAGCACTGTGCCCTTGTGATCAGGAAGGCCAGTGGCTTCCTGGGGTGTTTTAGAAGGGCTGTGGTTAGTAGATTGAGAGTGGTTCTCTTCCCCCTCTACTCTGCCCTGGTGAGGCCACATCTGGAATATTGTGTCCAGTTCTGGGCCCCTCGGTTCAAGAAGGACAGGGAACTGCTTGAAAGAGTTCAGTGCAGAGCCACAAAGATGATTAAAGGAGTGGAGCATCTCCCTGATGTGGAAAGGCAGAGGGAGGTGGGTCTCTTTAGCTTAGAGGAGACTGAAGAGTGGCCTCATTAATGTTTATAAATATGTAAAGGGTGAGTGTCAGGGAGATGGAGCCAGGCTCTTCTCAGTGATCCAATGATAGCACAAGGGGCAACAGGTGCAAGCGGGAACATAGGAGGTTCCATGTAAACATAAGGAAAATCTTTTTCACGGTGAAGGTGACAGAGCAGTGGAACAGGCTGCCTAGGGAGGTTGTGGAGTCTCCTTCTCTGGATACATTTGAAACCCACCTGGCTGACCTAATCTAGGAGATCCTGATCTAGAAGGGGGGTGGTACTAGATGATCTTTCAATGTCCCTTCCACCCCCTAATATTCTGTGATTGATTCTATGAATCTTCCCTCTTGACTGTCTTCATTTGGTCACTGGCTTCTTTTTGCTTAGTATAGGATCACACTGCCATCAATTCCATATGTCATGTACTCAAAAAGGTACCTCTATGACACATCAGTGCAATGCAGATACCCACATTACCTCTGGATGGGATATTTGAAGGCAGCTGTGATAGCAAGACAAGTGAGGATATGAGTGCTGCTGAATTTTCCTTTGAGATTTTACCACTCCCCAGCTCTGTGATGAAATGGGTTTGTGCTGAGCTACCAGACTCTGAATGATAGCAGCTGAGCTGTAGGTGCCGTGTTCCCTTCCCAGCTCTGCATAGGCTCCCTGCCTTTCAGCAGAGGGGTGACAATCAGCAGCTGATCAGGCAGTAACACTTAAAGAGGCAGCAGCCATTTGTTTTCTTGCAAGACTCAGGGATATGCCATCTTTCCTGCCTTTTCAGAGCCAGCTTGAACCGTGACAAGTACTGCATCATGTCTCTCACAACAAAACTGATGGTATTTAGCAGAGTGTGCTATTCACATGTGTTCTTATCAAATTCACACTATCATTTAAGCCTGTATCCTTTTACCCCTGATAAAACACAGAACCATTACTTCTCTTCAGGGTACTGGTATTTCTTGTAGCAGAAGGGTATCTGGTGGTGTCCTTCAGAAAGGCCCTTCAAATTGCTTCCTTTATTCTGAGTTCTCCTGCAGTGCCAGAAATTTTTCAGCATAGTAAAAATATTTCATTCATTATCAGGAGCTTAGTCATCTGATTCTTGGTGCTGATGCTGCCTTTTGGAACAATGGCTGGCTGCCACTCTGTCTGCTTCTGTGGGAGAGCTGCGCTCTGTAATCTTTGTGTGTTTCTTTCTCTCTTTTTTAATATCCTTGGCTTTGTCATGGGAGTTGATTTTTCTAAATATCCACCTGGTATGTTTTCACTTTGTTAGAAACAGAGACCAGGTGTTAATTTATACCAATGTCACTGACTACAGATGATAAGTTCACAAAGGATGGAAAATCAAAGCATATTCCACCATGCCTAGAGGAGCAAAACTGTGTGGGGAAAATAGTGTAATGGCTGGGCAAAGTAGCTGGAGGGTACGCCACCCCTCCCTTACTGTGCCTTTATGTAGCTGCCTTTATCCTCTCTTTAAATGATTGGCATGACCAAAGGACCCCAGGGGAAAAGATGGAGAGAACAAGAAGTACCCCACGAAGCTGCATCATGCATTAGCAGTGAATAAAACAAAGCCAGGGCAGCACAGTTCTGATCAGCTTTCCTATCAGGACATTCTCTCTGCCCCTTGGGGAAACCTCAGATCACACGTGTCAGCTACCAGGAGCACAGCGAGAGGTAAGCTGAGCTGCCTTTGCGTGTGGAAAGCAGTGTGGATACACATGCAGAGTACTCTGGTCTAAGTCTTCCACAACGGGAATAAGAGGTGTGGAGGATCCCTGGGTCTAAATGCATTTTTCTTGGCCGAGCTTCCAGCCCAAATGATATCATACTCATTCTGCTCTCATGTGCACAGGAAAAATTAGCCTGAGGAGCTTTTGCATGACTTTATTTCCCTCTGGATTCCCTTATGCTTGGATGGGAAAACAGAAATATTATGACCATAAGCAGCATAGAAATGTTGGATAGGAAAGGACTTCCTGAAGGCTTCTTTTTCAGGATATTAACAGCACTACTGTTGCTATATCACATTATTTTGTTCTTCTTTCTAGTACAAATGACTTGTCCAGAGTCTCCCTGTGTCTCCTTGCTCACAGTAGAGATGTAGAATTTGTAGTTTCTTCTTCTCCCCTCCCCCCATCTTTGAAGGTGAGCCTGAGAAATACTTGTGTAATACTTGCACAAGACAGCATGCAACACAGATAACATGGCAAGCTTTCAGCAAGTGATCATCAAAGCTATTAAACGCCAATCAGCTAAGCTGAAATTGTACTAGGTCAACATAGTGGTCTGTTGACAGTGTCTCTGATTGCCTAACTAGTACAGCTACAGATAGATCTTGGGCAAAATGCACTGTTTTGGGTTTTTTTTTTATTTGTGTTTGGTTTTTTTATTCTTTCCTGATAAAATTTAACAAAGGCCAGAACTTTAAGAATTGGAGCTCAAACTTGAGCTCTTCTGTCAGTACTCAAGTTCCCAAATTGACCTGATTTTCAAAGATGTTGAAAGGGAAGGAAGAACTCCTGCTGAAGTTGATGAATATTTTTGATATTTTGACATAGATTTTCATGGTTAAATGATTAGCGGACATATGCAAATCACTGATGATCCAAGATAACTACTTAATTTCTGCTTACACTTTTGATAAGAGATGTCACTGTGGAAAGGAAATGAGTCACATGTTTCTAAAAGGCCAGGAGAGACCAATTTCTGAACAGTGTGACTATATTCCTGGCAAAACCATGACAGGAAAATTAAACACAGTAGGAGATCAAACATGCAGGCAGATGAACTGCAGTATCAAAACCCATCACACAAAGATGGGTTTTCCCTCTCATGTGATGAGCTGTGTGGTTCTCACAAAAACTTTTACAGCAGAGTGGGTGGCTTCCTGAGGATCACTTACAGCAAAGCAGAGGGTCTAGTAATGTGGATTTCCTTGTTTTGGTGTACATATTCACCCACTTGTAATACAGAAACTGGTTTGTGACACTTTCTCTTTGTGACAGAAAAAGACTGCCTGTAGTGGTAAAGCTAACTGCTACTTCTCCAAACTCCAGCAAGTATTTATTTGTTTATGCAACCTCAAAGAAGAACATTCAAATCTTTAAATGTTGTCATTATCATGTTGCAGGACATCATGAAAAATTAAGTTCTGGACAATTTGTGATCATCAAGGATGGGACAGAAGACTTGCTTGCCCTGAGTCTGTGGAAAATTTGGCACTGAACTTAGGGACAATTTCACTTCTACCTTGCTCTTCCCTTCAGATATGCTCTTTGCAAATTCCCTTGCCTGACATTCCTTTGTGTGTTTTCTATACATATTGGAATCGTTATGGCCACTGTTTCCATACAGGGGCCATGACTGAACAAGATACTTGCTTGGAGGTCAACTATGTCAAACCCTCTCCTTTTAGTTTTTGTCCTGATAATTTTATATTTTTCAATCTTCTATATTTTACCCAAAATTGTTCTTTATACTGACTTCTGGTTTAATGACTTCAGTAGTTCACACATCAGAAGTAAACATATGTCACTGGTATGAAGGAAGGATTTATCAAGAAAGGAGTATTATCTGAAACAATAACATTTTGATCTAATTTCTCTGACTAGGATGGATTTCAAGTGATGACATGACTCTGGGCCAAATTTGAATTCAATGATCCTGGTGTAGATCTGAAAAGAGTGAGGAGTGCCTGGTCTGTGCCCTGATTTACAGATACAACTCCTCTGAAGTTAGTGGAGTTGAAGAAACAGGACTGAATTTCCTCTTCCGAGTTTAATGACATTGTCTTGTATTTATGTCAGTGAAACTGAGAGCAGACAGCCATTTAGCTGAACATTGCCAAGAGGAAAGATCATGGTGAGCTTCTAATATTTGTTGCTGGAAACTATCCAGGAATGATACGGAAGCCAGATTTTCACAAAGCTTTGAAACAATCCTCTAAGCATGCTATGTGGGTCAAGGTACTAGGCAATAATGGAAATCAAATGGATCCTAGGCCTTTTTAATCCTGTCTGACCCAATGACTTCCTCTAATTTTGGTCATTTCACTTGAGGTTCTTGAATCTCTTTCAGGCCAGCAATGAAAGCAGGTATAAGAATGACTTAAGATCCAGCTAGGCTCCAGATGCCAGCTTAAATAAACAATATATAAATATATTCTCCTTTTCTGCCAGTTGCAAATGATTTGTAGATTCCCCACAAAGAAATTAAACTATTAACAGCCCAGTCTGGGAAGACGCTTAAAGCCTCCTGGAAGATGGCAAGAGCCATCAGCTGCCTATGTACAGCATCATGATGGCTCTAACTGTAAGGTTATCCCAAGGTCTCTTCTGACAGACACAATGGAGTTCTGTGATACACTGGGCTTGCTAAGGAAACTGCTTGTCGGCTGAGAAATCAGTATGGAAAGGAAGTCAGGTTTCTTGCTCTCATAATGCATACAGGGTTAGGCAATTTTATTAGCAATGCATTTTTTAGCAGTATGAAATTTAAGAATAATCCACCCCCAAAATTGTTTCCTGGTTTCTTCTAATTTTCAAGGATGAATCTTCCTTCTAGTACAGGCAATCAGAAAATACTGTGACCCTTCAAAGGAACTAGGAAATCCCTCACTATGCTATTATAATATGACTCACGTGCTTACTCTCAGTCTAAACAAAATATTTTCTGGGAAATGCAAAAAAAAAAATATAAGAGTGAGTATATATGTCTACATATGTGTGTGAATTTTCTTTCTGCCTCTCCAATGCAGGTGGAATGCATAATTTTTTTTTTTTACATATTAAGAGCTGATAAAATATTGAGTAAATTCTGTTACTATTTGGTTAAATGAATGTAAACAGATACAGGAGACGTATCCAACCTATTTCAGGTACATGATGGATACATGTTTTGAATTCTGTGACTGTTTATTTATCTTTTTTCCAGTTAAGAGTGGGGGAGTATTATTTTAGACTGTGTGGGCGGTTTGAGGAATCCATACAGCTAACCATTGAAAAGTCGCAAGCCCACAGTTCATACTCCAAGGAAAGCACTACATTACTGTTGTGCCTTCTGTGTTGTTCTGGGTTTGGCTAAGATAGGGTTAACTTTCACCAGAAGTTGGGAGGAAGCCACAGCCAGGATAGACAACTGAGCCAGCCAGTGGGTTATTTGATACCATCCTGATGGTACTGGTATATAAGGGCACCCCCCCCTTATACCAGAGGGTCTGGACAAAGCACGTGTTTGAGATGAGGCAGCACTGTTCCTCAGTTCATTCTATAGCACTCATTTTGTGTACTGTTTCATTACTATTACTGTTGTTGTTGTTACTTCTCCTTTTGCGTTATTGTATTAAATTCTCCTTATCTCACCCACAGGGGTTTTGTACTTTTCTCCCTCTTTCCCATTCAGTGGGGCGGGGGGGGGGGTGGAGCAGTGAACAGGCAGCCGTGTGGTGTTCAGCTCCTGGCTGGGTCTAAGCCACGACCTTTATGCTCATCTCTTTGAGAAGCCAGTGAAATTTGTATGTCAGATCTGAAAAATAAAGGCAAAGTAAAGACCTTAAATTCTAATCCTAGAAGAAAGTTGAAGTTAATTACTAACAAATACTCCCCTTGAAGTCCGTGGCTATGAATTTGTCAGCAGATGATGCCTCAGATATTGACCTCTTTTTCAAGGTGAACTTAATCAACCCAGATAATTTGTTGTTTATCTGATAGAATGCTGGAATGGAGCTCTAATGACAATCTTCTCTAATTCCAACTGCTGTGTAAATATCATAAAAACATACACTAAAATATATGGCCTGATTCCAGGCATGAAAATATTGTCCTTGGTGATTAATCAAATGAAGAGAAGGGAATGACTGTAGTGTCAATGCTGAAAAAAATATTCAGCAACAGGAGAACTAATGTTGATTTTCAGTACTGCCCATACTGTTTTTGCTGGGTTAACATGCTCTGGAAGCTTTTAGGGTCTTGCAGACTGGCCTCTGTTTCTGACTTGATGCCTTTCACCCCATATCTTAGAAATGTTCCCCTGACTTCAGAGTTACCTCTTAGAATACAGTCCTTAGCCATAAATCCCTGTCAAAGAAGGGCTGATAAAATAGGAGACAATACAAATAAATAATATATTCAGCAGCAGATAATAATTAAGATATATGCTTCTTATCTCAGTATTTCTTTTGCTTTAACTCATTCCTTCATCTTTTTGGACATCTTTCTCACAAACAAAGCTTCTGGCAGTGCACATGGTAGATGACAGAAAATCCCCTGGTGGAAATCACCTTATCTAGCTTTTGATATCCTTGCTATAAGTTTGTCTCTAAGCTAGTTATCCTATTATAGTCAACTCAAGTACAATCAATAGAGTTTAGAGCGTGATTAATCTGATGAAAATTTGCTGTCTGCTTTAGGATGAGAGGAATTATACCTTAAAGTCTTTTGATTTATTGGCCTTCCCTCTATTGACTATGAAGAGAGCTCATGGCCAAAAGTTTAGATATAGAAGTCCACACTGTAGTGAGATGTATCTCCTCCCTCTTCACTTCAATGGGTTGTTGATTGGTCCCTTAATATAAATATACACTGGGGCTCTTGATCTTCCATTTCTTTTTTAAGACAATGAACAAGAAATTGGAACTCTGAGTAACATAACTGTTCTGTGTCCACAGATGTATCATAGCGAGTCCCTAACCTCGCAGCTCCTTCCATCGTTGCTCAGACAACAAATGACATCAGGCATGACTTAAAATTCTCTGGTATATCTGCTTTCAACATGAAAAAATCACTAGTGAGTTTTCAGTGGGAGACAGAGGATAGCTTCATTTCATCTTTAGCAGTTAGTTCATGACACAGATACCTCTTCTGGAACAGCAATAATCTTATGTTCACTTGGCTTCTCTTGATAGTGTCTGTGAGTAACTTAAAGCTTTCCCTGACTGCTTTTGATGTTTATTTGATTATTTTTGTTACCATTTCACGTTCTTGCTGGACAGCTCCTTTTTCAAAGTGCAGCAGTAGCAGAGGTAATAGGAAGCCAAAGAACATCCTGCTCAGTTGTCCTTTGAGTCTTATGTTAAAAAGGACAAATAGTTTTTTTGTGTAGTCTACCATAATTTGAAGAGAACCAGAGGAATACACTATGTCAGCCATCTAGTATCATATACTAGGCTACCTTCTCCCTCCATTTTCCTCACTCATTTGCTTTCATGGGTTTTACCTAGTTACTTTGGGGGATTGTTAGCACTTTACCCAGACTCAGATGATATCTGTTTCTTGTGACTAACTTCAGGTTTTAGTTACATAAGGTTAGTTATATACTCATTTGTGAATGCCTATGAAATAATTTAATGTCAGCACTGACATTTGTCTTAATGTAAATAAGTAACAAAACTAGTTGGAACAGGAAGAGCTGTGTAGATAAAACACTGCCTCTGTTATACTGGAAAGACTGGAAGATTAACTGTGAGTTTATATTTGAACTTTGAGGAGTGGGACATAATGTAGACAGAGGATGAAGTAGTCTCAGTCATGGAATAGCTCTCATATGTTTTCAATTTGAAATATGGCCACACAGGAGGTAAATGCAAACCAGGCTTGTGGAAGTCAAAATCTTCTCCTTTTGAGAACAACAAAATGACGTTCTGAGAAGAGATGGTTCTGTTCCACTGTGAAGTGGGTGGTGGACATACAATATGACAATGTCAGAATAATGTCCAAAATGAGTTATATACTTTGTATCGTAAATGCTCTTAACTGCACTAACTATACATATATTTAATAGTACATAAAGCAGGGACAAATTTATGCCTCTGACTTGAGTATGTCATCCACACCAGGCCAGATATGGAGGAAAGATCTCAAAGCCAATTGAGAACATGCCTACAGTTGTTTTTATTAAGCACCCACTGTAGGAGCATTCTTGCTATATACTTTCTGTTCAGACATTCCTCCCCAGCCCTCTTGTCTGTCAGAAATACAACACCTGGATGGACTGATGGACTCTACTGGTGTAGCGGCTCTTAGAGCAAGCGTTATGTGGACACTCAAAAGGGCTCTGAGAAATCATGATAAAATACAAGAACTGCATGTCTATATTTCTGTGAAGAAAGTAATGTATTTAAAGGAGTGAGATTAAAACGAAGATGACTGTTCAGGTTCATCTGCTGATGCAAGTGTAGCATGACTGAAGAGGAATGCTTTTTTGCCTGTAGGAAGGCCCTATCAGTGTGCTACAAGAGCCATATATGACTGATAAATGGTGATTAATGGTTAATTGAAATGGTTAATCTTATGTTACTTCCTTTATGCACAACATTTTTCCAAAATGATTTGATAATATTCTTTTTGCCTAATTAGAGAAGCCTTCTATAAATCATTCATGGAGGAAGATGATAGACTGCTGGGCAGAATGACGGACAAATGAATTTTGAAGATTAGTGAATATTTTGGGCCTTCCCTGAGAAAATGTTGAATGCTTATGCATTTTAGTTTGTGTTACTGTGGCTACTTAAAACACTGCCTGGAAAATTTAAAAAAAAAAAAAAAAAAAAGAGGTAGTCACTAGTGGATCATCACTATTTGATTCCCTATTTTTAGCAATGTTTCATTTCTATGTATCTGTTCTTCCAACAGGTCACTAAGAGAGTTTCACTCTGATGATAAAACCATTTTTTAAATATTTGGTGGAACTATGTTTTAGAACCAGTGAAATAGTAGGAAGATGGAAAAATCATGTAAGATCGAGTTCTGAAATGAAACCACAGAAACTTTAAAAACTCATCACCCCTGATGCATTTTATCTGTGAAATAGCTAGCAACCTTATTTTTACCTACTGCTCAGGTGACTGAGGTAGCAAAAAGTTAACCACATTTATATGTTGTTTCTATCGGCACTATTGTTTTTTGGAAGGCAGAGACAACTCTCGCCAAGCCATGGCAGCTGTCAAAAGTCTTACTCTGTCCTTCTTTCCCAAGTTTTTCTTTATGGCAGTATTTTAGCACTCAGCACTAACTGATGATGGATACAGTTAATCCAGAAAATTAAATTGCTTACTCCTGTTGCTGCTGCTATGGTTGCAGATAATGACATAACTTCTTGTTCTGGTGGTGGTGATGATAAGGGTTTTTATGATAGGTCAAGACATTACAAAGTCAAAGATTTCTGTGAAAGCCAGTCTCTGTTGTGGCTGAGTAGCTGTTGTTAGATGTAGCCAGGAACTAAGCCCCACGCAGCTGCTCACCAGTGGGATGGGGGAGAGAATAGAAGAGTAAAAGTGAGAAAGCTCATGGATTGAGAAAAAGACAGTTTAATAGGTAAAGCAAAACCTGTACACACAAGCAAAGCAAACCAAGGAATTAATTCACCACCTCACATCGGCAGATTTAGAGGGTGATTAGATCCAGTCCCACCCAAAGGCTTCCAGCAGACTGAAAGCTTCATTTTTCTCCCAAAGCCATGTCTGACTGTTAAATCTGACTTCTCTGCTTAGGCCCATCACAGCTCATTGCACTTCCTGGGTATGTCTCTGTCACCATGGAAAAGTCTATGCTTTCATTGAGATCTGAATCCAAAAGGTCAGGTGATTTTACTTATATGCAATGATTGTATGTTCTTGTCACTTATATCTTAGTAGTTTACTTGGGTTTTTCCAGGAAGCTGTCTTGAAAAACTCCACCACAGTAGCATTTCTGTCTAAGCCTTTCTGTTAGTAGGTGGTGCAGGAGAAAAGTACAGGGAAAAATTATGTGTTTTTTGAGATCCACTGCTTTTGTGATATCTCCTTTAAATCTCAGATATTTTCTTTCCCTTGCAGAATCTGAAAAAATGGTAGCAAACTGGGTAACTTTCCTTCAGCTCCCAGTAATTTTGTCAAGCCACAGGGAGGAAAAAAAGCCCTGGGCCAGAATCCTCTCTCATTTACAGATGTACATTTGAAGATAAAGCCTGTAAAGTCAACAGTTTCACAACAGTGAAAGTAATGTGAGATCAGATTTTGATGAGCTACTTTTGTTGTGTCTCAAGGAATTCAGAGGTATTCAAATACATTCCAGTCTAGGAAATAGCTTAATTCATGTTGACCATGAAGATTTTCTCATCATGTTTTCTCGATACTGACCACCCCTGTTCACGTGCTGTGCTTCACCACGTAGATCTCATTAGTGCCAAAACATGAGCTTTTCATGACATAATGGAAAGCTATAGAATTTGTAGGTGAATGTAACATTAAGTGCATCTGCTCCAGCACTGAGTCCCAATCAACTGTATAAGTGTTATAGAGAGGTTGTGTTGACAAATGAAGCCAATGGATGGAGCAGCTGCCTTACAGAGTGAGACTGGAAAGTCTGGGGTGCGTCACTTTGAAGGGAAAAGGCTGTGGTGAGGAGTATGATGGAGCTTTATGGAATCGTGAAGGGGTTCATAAGGTAAATGTAGAACTTTTTTCACCACCTTCTACAATAGTAGAACTATGGAGTCATTCATTAAAATAAGTACATGATTGATTTAAAACAGATAAAAGAAGGTATTTTTTAACATGGAGTATGGTGGTCTTCTGGACAGAGACTTAGGGAGATAGACAGCACTGGCAACTTTAGAAAGAGGTTAGACAAATTCATGGACAGTAAGTCAGATAGCAAGAATGTACCTTCTAATGTCCCTAACTGGGTTGCTGCAGAAGCTGAGGAAGCATGAGGTGAATGGGCCACAGGTTCCAGATGTGTTCCTTCTATAGCATCTCATAGTGCTCCTGCAAGATGCAAACTGCTGAACTAGGTTATTATGGCCAGTGGGGCTTTTGTTGTTATGTTCTCACTATCTTCTGTGATGTTTTTTCCATTCAAATTGTGAAGAACATTTTAACTGGCTTCTGGAGTTAACTAGAGTTTTGTTTTATTGTCATGTACTTGAGGGTATGCACGGAATGCCCCGGGGTGCTGCATAAGAGCAGGAATGAATGTGAAAAGCTTTCTGGGACAATCTGGAGGACAGCACAGGGAAGAACGAGCCAAACTTGTCCAGTGCCATCCAGGCAGAGTCCCTCCTGTGAACTGTTGAGACCCACAGGCACACCCAGGCTTTGTTCTGGAGGGAACTTTTTGCTTCACTGCAAAAGAAATTCCAAGAATAAGTAATGGTTATGACATTTATGAAACAGGCAGGGATAGTCAGAGGACCAGGACACACGACTGTGACCCAAGTTAGTTGTGAATACAACTGTATTAGGTTTCACCTGTACTATTAGCTGGCTTGCTGTACTGATAAAGGATCTGGGCAACTTGCAAAGGACTAGAGCCAATGCCAGGAGCCTGCCTGGGGTCACAGGGCTGACTTCCCTCCCCATTTGGTTACATGGGCCAGCACTCGGTTAAAGTTGGGTCTCTTTCTTCCATTGTCCTGCATGGTGCTGGCAATGAATAGGCTCCTGGGGTTGTGGCTTAAGGGGATTATTGGGAAAAAAACCCCATGCCTCATACAAAAATCCAGCACTAAAAACTGTGGCAGTTTAAAAGAAGAGAAGGTGTTGAGGTTTAATTATGGGTTTTCTCTATGTACAAGAGGGAAGAATCAGAACAAATTCAGGTGAAAACTTCATCTCCCTCAGCACAAACATAGCAGGGTGAGACTGAAGATGTTGTTCTAATTGCTTGAGCCAGCAGGAAAAGACGACATCAGGGAAGGGCCCCTAGATGGGAGCACACGATGTCATGTTCCTGGTTTGTTTTTTTTTTTCCCAAATCCACAAGTTCCTGTGGCTATGGTAAAAATGGCTGGTATGATTTAATTGCATACACATTCTTTACCAACATGCTCATTTTTACACAGACTCTTTTTGCTCTTCATAGAGACAATTTTCTGCATGATCTTGTGACATCAGAAGCAGAAGGTTATGGACTTTCATGACATTATTAGTTTCTCTATGGGAGCGTATGATTGTAAGGTCTGCAAATAAGCTTGCCTGGGGACAAAAGTTTTTCTATTAAGATTTTCTATGAGGCCATACAACCTTCAGAATGACTATGAGACTTGTGTTGTCAGTTGACTCATACAGAAAAGTCAGGATGAAATTATTTGCTTCCTCATGTCTGATTTATTGCTCTATTTTTCGGGTCGCTGCTCTCCTAGGTCATGATGACAGTATGTGCTTCAACATCTTTTGGGAGAAGCAGGGGAACAGCTCTGAACATAGCTTGCTGCATACTCAATCCTAAATGTGCAGCTTGTGATCCTGTCCCAGAAAAAATTGTGGTGTAAGGAAGCCCTGATCATTCTTCAGTTCTTCCTCTCTTTTCCAGTAAAAAGCATTCTGTCTATGATGTTGATTAAATCTCTGAAATTCTCTGCTTCCTTCCTGCTTTTATAAAATAGTTTCCTATTTACTTTCATTTTTCTTTTTAGGTTTGAACACACTTGTTTTTGCAATGGTGATAATAATTTGCAGGAGACATTAAGACCCTATTAGTAATTTGCTTGAGTAAAAGAATTGAGACACTTATTTCCACTTCCCGGAAATATTTATTCATTTTTCCATACTTTTTTGAGTTCAGTTCATAGCAGTAGCCTGAAGAGAGACCACAGATGTCAGTTTTGACAGTTTCTCTTGGAAACTTCTGTTAAATAAAGCTTTTCAATTGAAACTCAGGGAATGTGAATTGCTGCACCTTCAAATCCAGAAAGTGTTCATATTAAATTTATTGGAAACTAAAATGTTTGATAGTATGTTGTGTATTATAGTCTAGCCTCTGTTGGAGAACAGACTTTGCCCTGTCTGCATTTGTGTGTTCATTGCATGTTGTTTACTAAATTATTTATTTCTAACTCAAAATCATTAATGTCTTTACTTTTCCACTTTTTGGATATATTGCTCTTGGTCTAGCAGAGAAAATTTGTCAAGGAACTGTATAAACTTCTTAAATATGACCAAAACTTTCCTATGCAACCTTTCAGGCAGCTGATCGGGAACAGGTATCATGTACTTTAATAGCAGATTTTAGGCATCTATGGAGCAAAGAGATTCAAAGCAGCTTTTTAAAACTCCTTTCTGATTGCCAAATGTGAGCTTATGAGCACTCCAAAGTTACTACACAGGAACTGTGATTTGGTTTATGCTTAATGTGACCAGTTTTGTGCCAACGAGTGACTGCACTTGCAACTGCCCATCTGGTGTGTGCAATAACATGTTTGCACTTCCACATGCATATTTTGGAGAATACAAACCAGGACCTCACAGTTTGCAGTGGAACAAATGAAACATGGGAGTGAGTCATTGAGAAGACTGGTGTTGCACACAAATGCCTTGAATCAGTGGAAGTGTTGATTTCTAGGACAAAAGCAGCTTGCTTTACTGATTAATTCTTTATAAATGATTTTAAAACTTGCCTAGCTGTAATTTATCCCCTGTAATTTTGGTGATCAGGTGTTTTTAGCCCTTAAGACCTGCTGAGGTGCAAGTTCTCTTTTTATTTACATTTTTAATTGCTTAGTTGTCACAGCTAGCCATGATGCAGAAGAGATTTCACTGAATAAATTGAGTTGGCATTTTGATATCTCTTTTTTTTTTTCAGAGCTCCATATTATTTGGCTGATCTTGACCTGTGCCATATCATTCAGTGACACATACCCCCACTTTTATCTACTTTTGTAGTACTCTACTAAAGAATTATATTCATCCTAAATATTTAGTTTCTTATATGTATCCACCCATAGCTCTCCTGGCTTTTTCTTTATGTCAGCAAGGTCAAACTCATTCTTCTTCTAATTATACACGGTACCTACTCAAATCTTTACTACATGTCAGCTGTTGAAGTAATTATATTAGTGTGAATGTCAAAAACACAATGAGAAAAAGAGGGAATACGAAGAATGTAAAGCTTTAAGAGGAAAAGAAAATTATTCTTACTGTCACTAAATGCACTAAGTTCACTCAGACAATATTGTTTCAGGTGGCAAACAGTATGGCAACCCGGCTTGAATTTAGGTCAAAAAACACCAGTGTTCTTACTTTTCATTCTTTCTTATTAATGTTCAGATGAAAGCCATAATGTTTTCATCAAATTAGTTACCTTCAGGGAGTCATCTGTGTGTCCAAAGGAGAAGAAATCTTCAGATGTGCCCACTGAAATTGTCTTACCTTAAATAAGATTGCTTAGGACCTCCCAGAAAGGAAACGGTATACTAGCTTGTATGAAATGAACACTTGTCAGGGTCCTGCTGAAGAAAATAGGTTTTCAGTTAATTTTTCATTTGCATTTTATCTCTTCCTTCAGGGCAAATATATTGAGAAAATTATGATGAATCACAGTTGCCTTTTTAGTTTAAAATCTCTACATTCTCTTTGGGTTTTGAACGAAGACCCTATGTCCTATACTTTATGCTACAGCTCTTTACTGGTAGAAATCTTTTCATTTAGCAGTGGACAAAGCTTAGACATGTTGTTTCTTTTATATGTACCTAGCCTTTTCTTATGATGTGTGTTCTTCCATGTTCTTCCTTAGAAAGGTACAAGGAGGGGAGACCTGTGGGCAAAAGGTAGTGTATTATTTTAGCAGGATTTTGACTGGCATCTTCTTGCATGTCTTCTGATTTGGGTTTACTTTGGGTAGAGACAGTGAACATAGTAGTTGGTTCTTGGAAGATGACACAATCTTGCAGATATTAGGTATCAAAACAGGTCTGAAAGAGTCCTGAATCAGCTTTCCCGGTGATAACCACTTTCTGCTGGGTACCCTGGTGTTCATCCTTACAGTCCATACTACCCTACTATGAGGCACAGTGAGACCTGGAGGCAGACTGAGATTTCTCAGCTGATTCTGATCATCTCAGGAGTAGAGAAAAACACATTTTTCTGGTCGACTTAGCCCTAAGCAGAGTTAAGTGTGCAATGTGTATTTAATCAATTTTGGCAGTTGTTATACATGGTGGCCACAGTAAGAGAGCACTGCTGTTAAACGTGATGCTTTATTGTTTAGATTTTCCTATCATGAAGGTGAGATATATGATTATAGTAATAATTGTGTAGAACTTTTAAAGTTTGTTTTTGAAGCTTGTTAATTTAGTCTTGTTTCAAAGTAATTCATTTAGCAGAGTGAAAATTTTTAGTCATGTATTTACACTGAGGAATACTGATCCGCTACAGAATTTGCAAATTGTTTCTGAATTCATCACTTTCAGCTGACAAAAAATACCAACTAAATAAAAAGATTTCTCACTTCTAATTAAAAAAATATTTTTTTTGAAGTTTCACTAGAAAATTGACTTAATTTTTCTAATAAAGTGTTCATGGGCTATATACATCAGTCTGAAAAATATGTTTCTCTTAACCTAAAATTATTTGGAAAAGGGGTATTTTGTCTGGACAAAAAAAAAATAATAAACAGATTTTTCAATCTGG
>JAAGNO010010029.1:13180-32529 GCA_033439905.1 Ceryle rudis | reverse complement strand
AATTTTTAATATATAATTTTTTTTCCAAACAATTGATCTCAATGGGATAACGTTCCAACAGTGTCTGTAATCTCAACTCAGGAAAGAAAAAAATTAACTTTCACTTTCTTGTGCCTGACATCAAATTGTTTTTCTTTCAATTAATGTTGGCTCCATGCTGTTTTTCTCTATTTGCGGGTATTAATGAATACATTTAAACTCTGAATCACAGGTTATTAAATTGGCTGAAGGAATAAATGTATAGCTACGTTCATAAATACATATCAAAGCAGTCAAAGGCTTGGCTATTTATTTTACCTTGATGTGCATACAAAATTTCCATTACTGTTAATGGGAGATAATGTGGGTATTTTGAGGGCAGAATATATTCCAGGCACTATCCTGTAACATACAATTTTTTTTTCTGCTAGACCCATTTTGCCTTCTTTGTATGCTGTTTGCTATTTTGGCATAGCATTTGAATTTTAGGAACTTCACTGAAAGCAGTAACAGAATTCACACCTTTAACACAACAGAGAGCTTCTGCACAGTGCGCAGTGGATACATCTCTACTAGGAAACCAAACATGGCAAGGGCACAGACCAAAGCATATTTGGCTAGATGTAGATGCCGAACTTGCAGACACTTATGTTTAAGCAGAGTAAGCCCTCCTGAATTTTTGTTCATGGTTAGAACCACATATGAGAACAAAATCAAAAGAAGTCATGCTTACTAATAAAGCTGGTGATGGTAGCAAAAGGACATTGGCACCGTGACAGTGGTACAGGAAGATATCCATGTGGCATAAAAAAAGTTACTTATCACTCTACACAGGCTGCAGACCAGACAATTAAAGGCAAAAAAAAAAAAAAAAAATTCCATTATGGAAATGTTTCCTCAGGATGATTAGTGCCACAGCTTATTGTGAAAGGTTAAATAAGAGTTTCTCAATGTCAGTGAGCTGTTCACAAGTTTTATTGCCACTCATTTGGTGAAAGCCTTTAAAAATCCCTAGTTTTAATGTGTGCATCCTAAATGACACGTCAGGAAGTCATTGAACCATTTGCAGGTTTGAACCTTTATCTGTGTAAGAACCAGACGAAGGCTATTCCTATTTTCTAAGTATCTAATGGTTTTCTTGCCTTTAATGTCATTTGGTTGTGTCTTTGGTCCTCTCAAGAGAGAAAGAGTTAGAATGAGAGAATTGGGTGAGACAGAGGAAGATGTTCCCCTCACAGTGACAAAGTTGGTACAGAACATCTCACAGGCCAATTTCAAGAAATCAGTTGCATTGACACTTCTGCTGGGATGTGTGTAGAACATGGTGACAAATGAAGTCCTAAGCAGCTGTGTTTAGCCAAAGAAAATGGCTTTTAATTTTTTTTTTTCCTCTGTGAAATGGGTTAGAAGAAAATTATTTAGAAGCAACATCCAATTTAAAAAAAAAAAAAAAAAAAAGGCAAGCCAGTACAAATTCTCTGATAATAGATGAGTATGTCTCTGGTGAGTGCACTCACAGTTTCCTTACTGTGGGTTCCAGTCATTAAAGTGTCATTAGTAAGGGTCAAGAGGATACACAGGTGGAGAGGGTGGATCGAGGTTCCAGGTGGCTGTTGTCTGCAACTAGTTGCAACTGTAGAAAGTTTTGGGTAACATAAATGCATGGTTTGTCCCTTAACTTCTCATCAGCTTTGGATGGCAAATGAGTCTATTTCATTATATTTCAAGATGAACAATTGTTGGTTAATAATCTCAGGGTCAACTGGCAACAGAAAAATTGCATTAAACACCATCCTGTAAGACCTGAAAGGACATCTACTATTGAATTGCTGAGGCACTTTACAAAGGCTGTGGTTAAAATCATGCTGTTGTGAGGTACTACTGAATTGTTTTATTTGGTAAAAGCACTTTAAAAGTATCTTTGATCCTATCTAAGACTGACCTCTGCAGCTTTATTAGATGCAATAAGCAAAGAATTAAACTGAGGAGAAAAAGATAGAGGCGATGATAGAAATCTTGCAGTAGCGTTTCAAAAGCTGTAACAAATAGCAGTGTGTACAGGCATCAGTGGAAGAGGTACTGGTACAATGAGAGAACAGTATCATTCATTTGGAAGAGCTGCCAAGGGAGGGTGGTATTATGATAGAAAACTGTTAGATTTGGTGAAGCCAATTAGAGTTTTAAACCAGAAGGAAAAAATGCCCATGTAACTCCTTGTTTGCTTTGGAATGGTGCCTTGTTTTGGTCATTTTGTTTTGCTTCTTGGGAATTAAGTATGTTTTTGCTTATAAGAGATAGACCTCATGTTACCTCATGATAACTTGAGCTACTAACTGTGGCATCACTCTCCAGGGAAACATATGCAAACAAGTTACAGTAGTCTCTTGCCTACGGTACTGTCATATTTAATTTGGAAAATTATATGAGGAGCTTTGAAACAGTTCTTGCATTCCCTTATTTGTGAATTGCATGCCAGAGTGCTCCCATTAGACATCAAATGAAAAATATGTCCAAGAGATAATGAATGCATTTATACTCAATATCTCAACATTCTTCATCTTCAAGTACCTCAAAGTCTTAGTGTGTTCTCTTGGATGGAGACAGATGTTATGAACAGTTCATTGTGTAGACTTGGACCAGATCACTTGGCTCTGGCAGGAATCAACATGTTGAAAGGATTATACTGTTTTTTATATATGTAAATAACACATTTTTGTATTGCTGTGTGTACTCTCCAAAGGCTAAGGAAATAAATAACTTAGGTAGAGGAAGTGATGCCTTTTATTGGACTGTAGTATGTAATTTACTGGGCTCAAATATTGTTTTAATGAAAATAAAATATTTCCAAGTCTTCAAGTCTGTACTGACCAACCCTGATTCCATTTAAACATTTACTTCCTCTCCTTTAGAAAGACTGCCTCTTACATCGGCCCCCCTCCTGCTCTGGGACAATTTTCTTGGCGCAGAGCTAACTCCTGAGGATTCATCTGCAAGGTAGGAGATGGTCCAAACCCCACACCTTTTTCTTTGATCTGGTTCTTCTCAATGATTTGTGTCATAGTCAAGGTGGCATTTATTTGTCAGAATCACTGCCCTCGATGATCCGTTCCAAGGCTTTGAAGAATGGAAATTGCTCTATCCTTGCTGCTGAAGCACTGCTTTATGCCCTCAGTAGATATTCTAGTAAGAGTATGGTACAACAGCTAGAGGAAACTTAATTAAGACCATGATAATGACTAAGTATGTTCCACATTATTTGGTGTGGAACTTCTTGGCTGAGTTATGGGGAGTTAAAAGATCATCAGGATAGATAAAGATCAGCAGTGAGGAAATGGGTACCATACAGTGACAAAAGTTCTCCCCTGTCATGCGTTATGTGACAGCTTGTTGAATGCTTCTAGCCAAGCAATGGCAAAATATGCTTATTCTTCATTGCAAGTCTGTCCACAATTTGGACTCCCTTTACAAGAAGGTAGGATTTTCACTGTAGGTATGTCTACAAGAAAAAATCATGGTTTGAAGAAAAACATTTTGCCAAAATTTTGTGTTAAACAGGACATGGAGAAGGAAGAGAAGAGCCTGAAACCATTAAAAATAAACTTAGGAGATGCTTAATTAAGAGTGTAACCTTATTGATGTATATGTGCACATGACTTGGAGCATGGGGGCATTACATGTTTATTTTGAAGCAAGGTAGTTAAAAGTGGACATTAAAAGCCTTGTTTTATGATATTCAATTGACTGCATTGCATTTCTCACAAAGTTTTGAGTGCTTGCATTTGCAATGTCAGGGTTCTTTCAAAAAGGTGTCTGCATGAAGGAGTAAGAGAGTAATTTCCTAGGTGTTGTGAAAGAGGGAAGGGAAGGAAGGAACCAAAACCCAGACATAAATTCCATCAGATAGCTGAGTGACACGTATATGCACCCTCACAGACATGGCAACCTTTAGATACACTGCACAGACCTCTTGCCTCTTGAGATAATTTTGTAACTGCTGGATGAGGTTCTCATCCTTTCTGCTGAACAGCACTAACAGGCACTGAAATGCACATTTTCCCAGTGGAGGTGTACAAAATGCTGGCTGGTAAATGTGATGTTTAGGACCTGTGGAACTTCAGATACATCTGTCACATTTTATCTAAGTGGTGCCTGTCCTGGTATACAATACCACATCTAACTTCTAAATTCTTGCCGATCTGAATTTTGTCCAGTTCAAACTGGACTGTATCCTCCTCCACAGATCCTGGGCTTAGTAATCTGCAGAGAAAACACTGAGCTCACACAGAAAGAGAGAGAAAGAGAGACTTCCTGGCCATGAGAGCTGGCAGCAGGCAGGAAAACACAACCAGTGTGGATGGAATTTTTAAACATGCAGCTGCCAACTGCCTCAGCTCTTGTCTGAGCATGGACAAACTCAGAGGCTTTTTGAAAGGCTACAACTAAGAGACAGAAATGACACGTGATACATCCTTAGTCCAAATTTCACTTTCCACCTGTTACATTTTGAGTCTCTGTCGCAAAATCTAATATACTCGGTGTTCTTGCAACAAACAATTGTAAGGTTTTATTTTTATGAGATGGGCGATCAGTGAGTTTTACCTGAATGTCTTTCTGAAAAATGGATGAGGTATTTTGAATGATGGTCTCTTTGAAAATTCAGCATAAGATAGATAGTCAGTCTGGAAAATTTTAGCCTGAGTGGTTACAGTTTGACAGAATTTTACGCCATTGAACATTGAAATATGCTAGTACTGTTGGAAATTTCAAATGTAGGTGGTGTTACCACCTCTATTAACAATATATGTGAAAATTCAATAGCTAGCTACAGAAAATGAGACTCACATGTATTAGAGTGTTGGTGTATTAATATGCATATGGAGAGAGAGAAAATAATATGTTTCTTTCCTTATTTTTTTAATGAGACAGAATCATATATTAGCAAGAAAAACAGGCATACTTAAGAAATTAAATTGAACAGAAATAGAAACAACTCTGGCTTTATACATTCCCTTGACAAATCTCTCAAGTTTTTATGACTGTATAATCCAGCTCCTGTCACAGTTTTCTGCCATAGCATCTTTCAGACGATTGGTTTTGTGCATAGTTATTAGTCTGATGTTGCTAATCTCTCATTTCTGCAGGAATATACTCAACTGCTTCTCTCTGAATGCTTATAATTTCTTTCAAAGGGATGTGATTCAGGTGGTCTAATGGGAAAGCAGGAGATCCAAATTTAAAGACAATGTTTGATCTTTTGCTGGTCTAGAAACTGGGCTGTGTTTTCCAGCTTTATCTGGAAGAAGATGACTAATAGCATTCAAGCGTGGTACCACCTGTTAATTAAAAAACACAATCAGTGGGATTTCCTTCACCTACATTAGTAGGATTAAAAGTAATGTATGTAGGTCAACCCTGTTCCCCATCTGTGAGAGGGTGACTTGTCCCTGCAGAGGACAGGCTTCTATCGCTGAACAGTTAGCCTTCCTGTGGAGGTGACTATTTTTCCTTGTTAATTATTGAGGAGGTGTCTAGATGATTTATGTACACTAGGCACCCAAGTTTCAGATGGCTATACCTAATGGAGATGAGATTTACTCAGTGGATGTAATTATTTTCCCTCTTTCTGCAGGGATGAAATGTACATAGACATGAATGTTCTGTTGTCTTCTCAGTGCTCCTATCAACAGCTAGAGGCTCACCTATATTTCATCCTGATTTAAGATCAAATACTGAGTAGATGAGCCAACAGTAAACTCAGTCTCTGACTATGCAGGTGAATGCTCATTCTGGGAGCCCTTTCTTCAGGATTTTGTCTGTTTTATCACAAGTCTTTCCTGACTCACCTACTGAAAGTAACATAGCTCTACAAAACTGTCTAAACTTGCTTGTAGACTTAGTCTGAGTCTTCAGCCAGATAAAAGTGATATAAAGAAGACATGTTCCTTTGAGTAAAATGTTTTTTTCTGAGAGTGGACAGGTCTAATAAAAATGAGTTTGTTCTTTTGTTGACTTAACATTCATGTGGACCAACGAAAGCTTAGGAAATACATGAGTATTCCTACTCATTCTAGACCATGACCTTTCTTTTTGCTTGTTTCCACACTCTGGAAACTAGTTTTTCACATTACTTCCTTCAACACTAAAGAATCATAAACATTTTTTCTTTCACTAAACAAAAAATGCTGCTGCCTGTTGTCTTTTGAGGCTCCCTCTGTAGCTTATGTTTGTTTTGGGTCAATATATCAAAAGACTAAGTATCTGTTCTCTTGTTCATACCAGCCTTGATATCCCAGGAGTCACACGTTTTTTCAATCACCACTTGCAGATTTTCTTCCAATATTTAATAGTAGGGGAACTTCTACCACAAGAAAGGCATGATTCCTACCTGGGACCTCCAAGGTTAGTCACAGTTGAAGGATTATGGGACCCTTAGAAGGCAAGCAGAGTGTGGCATTACCTTTTGAGAGATTCTTGGTGGTGCAACCCCTCAAGTTTCCTGCAATGTCCCATCTTTCTTTTTCCAGAGTGCATGAGATATGTGACTCCTTTTCTCAAATCTCAGCTAAACAAGCTCTAAGTCCATAGGCTAATGAACAGACATTGTCCCACCTCACCTTCCCCCATACGGCCTCTGAAACACCCTTGAGAAATCACAGAATTATAGAACGGTTTGGGTAGAAGGGATCTTAAAGTTCACCTGGTTCCAACCCCCCTTTCATGGGCAGGGATATCTTCCAGTAGACCGGGTTGCTTAAAGCCCCATCCAGCCTGGCCTTGAATACTTCCAGAGAGGGAGAATCATAGAGTCATTCATTCAGGTTGGAAAAGACCCTTGAGATCATTAAGTCCAACCATTAACCCTGCTCTACAAAGTTCACCCCTAAACTGTGTCCCTCAAAACCACATCTAAATGACCCATAAACACATCCAGGGATGGTGATTCAACCACCTCCCTGGGCAGCCTATTCCAGTGTCTGACTACTCTTTCTGTGAAAATTTTTTTCCTTCATGTCCAGTCTGGGATCCACAACTTCTCTGGACAACTATTCCAGTGCCTCATCTCCCTGACAGTAAAAAGTTTCTTGTTGATACTGAATCAGCTCTTTTTCAATTTAAAACCATTACCCCTCATCCAATCATTACACTCACTGATAAAGATTTCCTCCCTGTCTGTCTCGTATGGCCTCTTTAATTACTGGAAGGCCAAAATATGGTCTCCCTGGAGTCTTTTCCAGGCTGAACAACCCCAGTTCTCTCAGCCTGTCCTCATAGGAGAGGTGCTTCAGCCTCTCAGTTATCTTTGTGCCCCTCCTTTGGACTCTCTCCAACAGGTCCATGCCTTTCTTATGCTGGGCATCCCAGAGCTTCTGAACACAGTACTCCAGGTGGGGTCTCACCAGAGCTGAGTAGAGGAGGAGAATCACTTTCCTTGACCTGCTGGACATAATTTTTTTTGATGCAGCCCAGGATGGGCTTTGGCTTTGTGGGCTGTGACCACACATTGTTGGCTCACAGCCATTCTCCCTGGTTATCCTGATCTTTTTTTGTTCAAAATACACCAGCAAGAGGGAAAGATTTCTCCACGCTGTCTTCTGAAGAGTTCCGTGAAGACTGGAAACACTTAGGGGCATAGTTTTCTTAAATACTTCCCATCTCACTTTCCCCCAGGAATGTCTCTGTCCACTACTTCTTTGGTCATGTATAAAATGAGAAATAAGTCAGGCACAGACAACACTTCTTCTTTGAAGTGTCTGACACAGCAATGTAATAACTAACCATAAACTTTGTATCCTTGAGATGAGAAATCAATCCACAGAGGCAACTTTTATATATTTCATCTAGAATAAGAATCCAAGGAGAAGGAAGATTAAGTGAATTGGAGAACTGAAGAACTTGGCTGTCACCTTACCTTATGTTTGTTAATTGGATACAACCATAAGAAGAAGCAGCATTCAGCTTCAGGATTCTTTCTGTGTGAAAAGCAAGAGTGAATTCCCTGATTCACTACAAAAGCTTTTTTTTTTCATTTGTATTATTGATTTCTCTGACACATTTTAAGCATCTCTTTCTAGCTGCTGCTTTTTTTCCATTCCAGACTCTGCCTGCCCTCCTCTGGTCTTTCCCCACCTTCACAGGCAAAGAACAGAAATGGTGAAATATCTGAAAACCAGAAAATCTTGTAAGAAAGAAAGTGAATAAAAATGAGTTAGTTCATGTATGTGGAATGTAACGCCTGTCTGTGCCTTAGGATAAGTAATGTGAGAAGTATCTACCGAATTTAGGATCACTGGCCTATTGGCTAGGCAGACCTTTAGTTTCCTACCTTGTTCAGGTGCCTCAACAATCTCATGGTGAACGACTTTGTGTGGGCGAGATGTTTATTTCAGCACATAATAGTGAATCCATGCTTCTTGACTCATGGTAAAATATCTGTAGATATCAACCTGTGATTTTAGATTACCTTCCTCAGTTTTAAGATGCATGTGAAACTTTAGGATTCAGAAGTTTGTAGAAAAACAAAAATCAAAGAAAAGTGTTTGCAAGAAATGGTAGGATAGCCTTGTTTTTTAGGTCTGATATTTTAATTCTCCCCCAAGTTGCAGATAATTTCAAAAATTCTGCAATGCACGGGGAAAATTTCCTCTCAAGTTTGTGAATACATTTCTTATTTTTTTATTCCTGTTCCTCCTGACCATGCAATGTAACTGGGCAAGGAAAGAGCAAGAGAGAAAAACTGAAGATGTCCACAGAGGAGCAGTTCTGAAAATCTGCCATCAGACTTGTGATGGCAAATGATGTTTCAAAGTAATCAGTGCCTAGAATGAACTGATAGATAAAAGAAAAAAAAAGAACACATCCTACAGATTCCTGTTGGTCTTTAAATTTTAAAAGCATTTGCTTAGTTTATTCTTTGCATGCTATTCTAAAATATTCACAATTATCAGTGATGTTCAGGGAGTTTCTACAAAACAGTTGGAAGGTCTTTTGTTGCTGATCTGGTCTGACTTACCACATCCTTCTCCTAAGTGCAATCTTTGCCATTTCCCAGAGATGCCCCTTTCACAGGGAAAAATATAAAATCAACACTTTTGAAAAGTTACATAGGAAGGCTTTGTAATGCAGTTAAGTAGAGTGAACTGCAGCTGAAAATGCAGACCCCCTGATGCCTGTATTCATAGACTCATATAATTGAATCCTAAATGGTTTGGGTTAGAAGGAACCTTAAAGATTATCCAATCCAACCCCCTTGCCATGGGCAGGGACACCTTCCACTAGACCAGGTTGCTCAAAGCTCCATGAAACCTGGCCTTGAACACTTCTAGGGATAGGGCAAGTTTAATGAAACAATGACATATTGCAGCAGAAGTTACCAGCTTTTGCAGCATCAAGAGGTGATAATTTTATAAATTGTCCTTCAGAAATTTCCCAGACTAGAAAAAAAAATTGTCTTAAACCCTTCCACATCTTTCTCAAGTATCTTCTCTCATTTAAAGGGCTGTGAACTTCCTAACATAGGCAATTTCTTTGTGTTTCACTTTCACATTTATAACTTCACAGTGATGTGGTCATAAATTAAACATGTACAAGTGTTTCCTATCGATTCTGATTAAACTTTGATATTTTTAGCTGCACATAAAGGTTTGCACCCAGTTTCAGTCCTCTTCTCGATGCCATACAAAGTATAATGAATGCCAGCCTCTAACTAGGCAGTTTATAACTTGAGGTATATTCTGGTGTTGAGGAGCATAAGTGAATTTCCCATTATGTTTGAATGAATTGCTAGTTTGCACTGTAATGTCTTAATTTTACATCAATTAATCATGTTATTATTAGTTTAAGATATTCACAGTGGAAAAAGGTTTTGAGAAAGATGAGTAATCAAACTGTTTTGAAAAGGAGCTGTTCATACAGTTGACAGGAATTTATAATGTTACTGTGTGTGTGAGAGGGATTACAAAAATTCCTGCTGTTATAAGGGAAAAAAAAAAAAATCTGTATTTTCAAATTCATCTCTTGTTTATTGAACGATTGCTTTATTGGTGGAGATTCTGCAGTTTGTCTTCTCAGTTCTTTCATTAAAATAAAACAAGAAATTTAAAAAAAAAACCCCATGGTGTGGGGGGGAAGACAGTGGAGGAAATTATAAATAGCTGTGGGTTTTCCTGTGGCAGGTTTCTTCAGTTAATTATCAAAGGCCTCCATTACGTTGAAACAAATGGCTGTTTTCCAATCCTATCTCCTTTCTGTCAGTAAGCAAGCAAGAAGGAAGTGCAGTGTGCAGCTGAAAAACAGGGAAAGATTGTATGGTGAAAATACAGATAAAACCTGGTCGGGAAGGTAACTGAGACTTAATCCCTGTGTGGTCATGCCTGGTGCTGAAGAAATAGGGAGCTATTCTTGTGTTAGACCTTCACAATGAGGCTATTAGGAAATGTTTCTTACTGGCATGGATGTGGAAATTAGGAATAAAGTTCATGCACTAGAGTAACTTTCTGCAATTTCTTGCCTGTTTCACTGAAGAGAGAAAAATTTTCAAGTCTGCCCCGAGGAACCCACTTAGTTTGAAATATGTACTATTTAGTTCACATTAGTTTAGAGGGAGTTTCAAGGTACTCTCATTAGCTTGGGTTTAACAGTTACTCTTTACTTAGCTTTCTACTCTAAGCATTCCCCTCTATGGGATTGGCAACTGCTCTAAGAATAAAACTGGGCCCTTTCTCATGTCTAACATGCCCAGCTAGAGCAGACAGGGAAAACCAGGATTGTCTGCTTTACTAGCTGTGTGTACTCCACTTTCACCTTATTTTCCATATACCTAAAATTCACCCTGTGTTTTCAATTGATCTTCCTATTTATTTCCTCCCTGAAGGCTCAATCTGCATCCAGTGAAGTCAGTATGAATGTTATATGAGAAAGTTCAAGCCTTTAGACTCTGATTTAACAAGGTACTTAAGCACATGCCTGGCTTAGCACACAAGAGCCTTCTCATTGAAAGCGGCAGAAAGATTGCTACTGGCCTAATTGGGAACAAGAGTGAGCTATGAACCATTAAGCAGCTGCTGAATTCCACTGCAGCAATGACTATATTTCAGTGATGGGCTGGGTGTGATCCCTTTGAACAGTTTACGATGTGCTTGGGAACCTTAAGAATGAAAGCAGCTCTATACCAACTGCACCCAACCAGTCTAGACAATATATCTGCTGGTCCACAGCCACCAAGAAGCTTGTAAAAAGGAAAATGGTGTTTTCCAGAAAAAAAAATGATAATTATATCTCCCCAAACTCGAGGCTAATCAGTGAAGAGTATTTGTCAAGACTCTCACAAACAAGTGGAAATTGTTTTATGTGTCTGTCATCTGCCAGAATACCATTCTTAAGCACTTACTTGTATATACATATAGATGCACACATGCACATTTACATACAGGATAGTACACATCTCCTTAACCTAGCAGGCAGGATTTGGAATACTGTTTCTGAGTTTGCTCTGATATTTGTCTTCCAGTGTTCCAGAATGGAAACAATCACTGGCATTTAAAAATAAATATTTGAAAAAAGCCAAAGTGATTTGTTTTATAAAAGCCAGAAAATTAGCAAAGTTTAATGCATTAATCCGCAGATACTGTTCTGTCTTATTCCTTAAATGTAATGTTTGCTACTCCTGTAGGAGGTCTTTGATGTGTAGGTGAGTGTAATATAGCCGTAGATAAGTTGTGCAGTCTGTAGGCAGATGGCTACAACTTATGTGAGAGGCAGAAGAGTGGAAGGTTCATTGTGTGATGATAGATAGGAAAAGATAATGTTCATTTTTGTAAGTTGGTGCGATCCTCCCACTGCCCTTTATACTTAGGTCAATCTATAGCACATTTAAGGCTGTGAGATCCCCACCCCTCAATTTTCTTTATCTTTTGCTCACTGTAAAGCGTCATGATCCATCACATGCCAAGGAAAACACCTAGTGCTTTAGGTCATGGTTCAGTGAAGGAGTCGTATTGCTTAGCTGCAATTGCACTGCCTCCTCTACCTCCAGGCAAACGTGAAACCATGACAGTGCCAATGCAGCACCCTCATCCTCCTCCAGCCCGGGAAGTCCCAAGATGCAGGCTGTGACTCCATGCTGCAAATGCATGAGGTATAGCCTAAACCTAGATGTTGTGAGGCTTACACCAGCTGCACAAGTCCTGTGCTCAGAGTATGCAATAGGACAGCTCTCTGGATCCATTTTAGACAGCTTAAGTGTAAATGTGATATGGACTACTGGCCATCTAACTCCCACTCTGTGCCTTCACCCATGCTAGGCTTGGGGTTAGGCAAGATCCTTTGGAGATACTGTCACACTGTTACTGCTGCTGCTTACCCCTAAACCCCTAAAAAGTCATAGTCTAAACCAGTCATTCATCAGTCTCAGTCATTAAGGACTGTTTGTGCAATATCCACAAAAAGGGTGTTACAGTGCTGAGAGAGATTGCCGTGCTTACAGGGGATTACATGAAAAATTGTGCCCATAACTAGCCTATTTTTCTTCTTAGAAATGACTCTTGGTGGTCATTTCTCACAGATCTGTGCACTGCATCTGGTAAGCAAACTTTCTTTATCTGAAGTTGTAGTTGAGGTCTGTGTGTCATTTATTTCAAACCAACATAGGAAAACAGCTGGAAAGAATTTCTAATTTAAGCTTTTCACCCTCAATTTATGCACTAAGACTTTCAGCCTCGCCTGGCTACACAATTTGGGACCATGATTGATGGCAACTGTGCATACCTCTGGCCACAATGAGGTACCTCTATGAGCTACCTCCCTGTTTGTGCCTATGGTTACAATAATGCCTTGGCAACTGTGGCAGTAGCCTGAAAAGTCACTTCTCTGGAAGGGTTTCATGTGAGGTGCAACTTGCAACAACGCTAAAAGATGTGTAGCAGAAGCAATTTCAGAAGCATCACAGTACTGCTTAGGGAGACTTCTTAAAAAGAGGAGGTACATGTTATCTCAAAGTGAAATGAAACTCTCCTTTAAAGGGTTATGCTTTGACACCAGTAGACAGAAATTGCTCATTAGTCCAAGAACTTTTATGAGGAAATTACTAAAGTGCTGTTCTTGGTTTGAGAGCTGAAGAAGAACAAAAAAATTACTGGCCCCAAAAGAGTATATCACTTCTGCAGAAGGGTTAGACCAAAGGCAGCCATCTGCAAACACTCTGACTGTTTCGTTATTGGGAACAGCAACAGTTGTCAGCTGGGGGAGGCTGTGGCCTCAGTTTTAAAGCAGAGCATTGTCTAACTTGGTCTTTCACTTAAAGCTGTGCAAAAATGTCAAATGCTTTAGAGCTTGGGAAGTACTCAGGGATGTTGTCTAAAATTTGGACAGAAAGACAATGTTTTTCTACTTGCTTGACTTTAAAGGGCACACCTAATGTTTGCTTACTGGGTGAAGGAGAAAGCTAGTATTAAAAGGTTAATTGACTTTACTTCGCACCTTTGTAATTCAGAAGGGATAGGATATCTGGTGTTACAGAACTATACTTTCATGGGGGGATGGTAAGGCAAGTGGCTATAAACTCAGAACAACTCCAAGTGTCTGAGCAAAGCACAAGCAAAGTCATAGAGTGGTGCAAGCTCATTACGACTGATGAAAACAACTGAGCATCTGGGCCTCTCTGCTGCCTCAGGAGCGGCAGGAGAAATAATAGAGCATCCTCCAAGTCACCCAACTGCTTTAAGAAATGGTTTTCCTCATTTCCTCACTTTTTCCCCAAATATCACCTAGTTAATCCTTCCCGTGGCTCTTCACCCAGCCCTGTGTATTTCAAAAGGCCCATGGTAGAGAGCAGTTGGGTATGTTGCACTGTGAGTGCTGAAAAACTTTTGTTTTTCTGGCTTGCCCTCAAATTCTCAGGCTGCCTCTGATCACTATTGTTCAAGTTTTGAGGCAGAGTATTTTACTTCTGAAGCATGTCATGTGTTCTTATTTTTAGCTTATTTGGCAATTCCTAAAGTGTTTGTTTCTAGTTCTGCTAATTTCTTTATAACTGCATCTGTTGGTTTGGGGCTCAGTTGGGGAAAAACAATGCCTGTCATTTTATTGTTTACGGCTACTCTAAGTGCATGGATCTGCACGGATAACTAGACAGAAAGTCACAATTTCAGAATACTATTGCTAGATGTCTTAGGCTCTTTTCCAAAAATAATTAGACACTTAAGCTGATTTTCTATGAAAATCAAGAGTGTGTGGGAGACCTTTGACTTGAGATCTCAGGCTTGGAACCTGAACATATGAACATTTGGAATTTTACTCCTGACTGTGATCCAGTAAATGCCATCTTGTAAGCTACTCGTTGTAAGTAGTCCCATTAAACTCTGTTTACCTCACCATGAATGAATTGGATTATGACTTCAGTAGGGACACAAATAATGAATAATAGAAACAGATGCAAGGGATGTTAAAAGAAGGAACATTATAATTGTGACTGCTATCAGAGGGTCCATTTTTTTCCAGTATCATCAGCCTGGTAAATATTATTACTCTTTTGAGTAACTAATAGAAGCTAAATAGGCTTGATGTGCTTATACGGCCCTCTTTGCACTTGCTTATCACTTTGCTAAAGCATAGTTACTTGGACTGAAAATGTTTAGTCTGTTCCAGTTTCTTTCTGGTTGGTTGGTTTGTTTTTCTTGCTTTTGGTTTCCTTGAAACTGTGACACAGAAGAGCTTTGGGGGCTATGAGGATGGGAGTAATGCTTTTTTTCTTCATCTTAGAAGTGTTTTCCTGGGAAGGGATTTGATGAGATGCTTTGACCCTTACAGGCTTTGAAGCAGAGAACTGAAATTTGGTGAAGGATGGGCTTGGTACATAAAGTCTTCTGCTGTCTTCTTAAAAATGTGGCCAAATCATGCACGTCTGAAAAGAATTGCTTTCCTCAAGCTCGGACATTGTTAAAGATCAGGGGAATCAGTTCCCCATCTTGACAGAACGTGCCCCATCCCAACAGTGAATGAGAACACTTGTTTCCAGAGCTGTAAGCTGGAGCAAGACTTAAAATTGGTCTTCCTTGTATCTTGCTCCCTGGGTTTGTTGTGGCAGTAGTCATGGAAAATCAGAAGAGATTTCCTCTTCTGTCAATGTTCCCTTTGCTGATGTCATCACTGGAATGGATCCAGTTGAACAAAGGGTATGAGTGGAGATAAGAATAAACTGTCTAGTGCCTGTCAGAAGGACTAGATGAATCACACTAAGAAGTCTTAAATGTGAGGAGATTGAAACTACATTGGAGATTCATCCAGAAATCAATCCAGTCACCAAAATCATTGTCCCCTTGGGATCCAAAAACCTAAATGAATTTTTACCATCATATTTAATTTTCCATCCTTAGTGCACACCATAGTGCTTACACACCCCACGGAGGGAGATGAGGGTGCATTTGTCACCACCTTCTAGGTGAAAAGTGACTCCTTTTTACAGCCCACTTTATTGTTACTCCATTAAGGGTGGAAGAAGAAAGGGACACTCACTTTTCTGAACTTCAGAGAGTACCTGGTCTGCATCATTTGCTTTTCTTAGTTGGAGTTTTGCCAGCTCATCAAAGCTAATATCCCTTCTTCTGCAAATAAATGCCAAGGGATCTTTAATTAGCTAAAATGAGCAGTCAGGACCTTGATTTTTCACTTAATCTGAAAATAGCACAGTGCCCCTTAGCACATTGCTGGAATATTGGCACTGTACCAATGGAGAGAAAATAGTGCCAGTTACTTAATCATACACTTCCTGCAGCTTCTTCTGCATTTCAAGTTGAGTTCATCTCAACAGCTGGAGAAGAGCATTGTCATTTCTACAGTTCATGGTAAGGGAATTCACGCTTTCTTTGGAAATTGTTTTGTAGTGCTGGTTCAGAGCTTTTGGATTTGTTCACTCGAATGTTAATACAGCAAACTCTAGTGGTCAGTATGGTGCAATGGAAAGGAGTAAAAAAGGCAGTCTTAATCTATGCTATGATTTATTACCATCACAGGTGAAACTAGGGCTCCACCCTTTGTGCTGTTCTTGTATACCACAGACTTCTGTTCTTAGCATAACTCTTAAAACCAACACCTGCATCAACTCCTGATATTCAGCAGTATTACAGCTGGTAAAGGCTGAGAAAGATGTTTACAGAAGTCCGAGTGAGATGTTCCAAAATCTCTGCAAGTAGCCAAAGGACCACTGTACAAGCAACCTGTATGAGTGTGCCTGCAGCAATGCTCCATTCCCACAGCTCCCAAGAATAGATGGCAAAGGAAGCTGCCTCCCAGCTCCAGCCTTGCAGATCAATTCATCCTTGTTTAGGTGCTACACCTAAATTAACCAAATTCAACAGCTTCAAAGTATGCTCTGATATATCTCTCACCTTCAGGTACACATCAGTGTGTCTCAGTAACATTGTAAGTGGGGGGATGAGGACTCCTTAAAACAGCTGATTGCTGTGTCCTATAGGAAAGAGATCCCAGTGTCAGTGAAGGCTGTAGACCGAGTGCAGCAGAGAGCAGAACACTGTGGTGGAATTGGACACAATGGGAACATAGTGCCGAGGGCTAACTTCATGGCTCTGCACAAAGACTTGTGACCCATTTTAGCAGAGTTTTGTTTGGTTTTGATTTTTACTGGCATTACTAAAGTGGAAAAAGAAAAGAAGGCTGTAATGAGAGCCAAAGTTCTCATGAAATAAGTACAGTTCTGTCCAAGTCACAGAATTTCCTAGATTGGAAAAGACCTTTAAGATCATCTAGTCCAATCATTAACCTAACATTGAGAAGACCTTGTCTAAACCATATCCCTCAGCACTACATCTACATGACTCTTAAATACCTTCAGGGATGGGGACTTAGCCACTGCCCTGGGCAAGCTGTTCCAGTGCCTGATAACCCGTTCAGTAAAGAAATTCTTCCTCATATCCAACTTAAACTTCCCTTGGCACAACTTAAGGCCATTTCCTCTTGTTCTATCACTTGTTACGTGGGAGAACAGACCAACTGCCAACTCCTTTCAGGTAGTTGTAGACAGCAGTAAGGTCTCTCCTCAGCCTCCTTTTCTCGAAGCTAAACAACCCCAACTCCCTCAGCTGCTCCTCATAAAACATGTGCTACAGGCCCTTCACCAGCTTTGTTGCCATTCTTTGGACACGCTCTAGTGCCTCTGTGTCCTTGTGGTGAGGGGCCCAAAACTGAACACAGTACTCGAGATGCGGCCTCACCAGTGTGGAGTACAGGGGTAGATTCCCTTCTTTGGTCCTACTGGACATGCTATTCCTAAAACAAGCCAGGATGCCACTGGCATTTTTGGCCACCTGGGCACACTGCTGATTCATGCTCAGCTGGCTATCAGTCAACACCCTCAGGTCGCTTTCTGTTGAGCAGCTTTCCAGCCACTCCTCCCCAAGCCTGTAGCACTGTCAGGGGTTGTTGTAGCCAAAGTACAGTACCTGGCATTTGGCCTTATTGAAATTCATACCATTGTCATTGGCCCATTCATCTGGTCTGTCTAGACCCCTCTGCAGAGCCTGACTACCCTTGAGAAGATCAGCGTTTACACCCAGCTAGGTGATGTCTGCAAAAGTCAAATGAGATTGCCTTAATTCAGAGCTAAGCTTCTATATAGATGTAAGGTAGTTCTCTCCATACCTATAATACATCATCTGGAAGAAACAGCAGTGAGATGTCACGATGCTGTTAACTACAGTTTGAATATAATGACACCACAGGTGTCTTAGTCCCTTATGTTCACAGGTTGGACAGTGCAAAACCAGTTCATGTGGGAGAGGAGGGGGTTTTGCAGTTTCCACCTATTTTGCTGTTACTGTTTAGCAGCATGTCCTTATTCTCACCAGCAATGAAGTGCAGGACCTGTTTTCCATGTTTCCTGGCTTCCACCACAGATGTGATCAACCACACATTTAATTTTCTTAATGCTTCTGCTCCACCCATGAACAATTTCTTCCCATGAAATCCCGCTAGTAGCAGTAAAATTTTTCCAAGAATATCCTGAAGCCTCCAAGTACCACTGTGATTAGAGGAGGAAAATATTTTTATCCCCACTTTACAGACAGGGAAATAGAGGTTCTTAAATTACTTCCTCAGCATCATCATGCAACTAGTCTCACATTAAGAGTTGGAATGAGAGCACAGATACGTTGTCTTCCAGCCCTGCATTTATTTCCATGATTCTCTTTCTTTCAAGAGACCCTACATTATAATTAAATTAGCAACAAATATGATTAAAGTAAGCAGCTTGGTTAAGGTTTTCTGGAAAGCTATATATAGAGAGTGCTTTCAAGTAAGACTCAACTTTTTCTGTTCTTTTTTTTTTTTTTCCTGCAGTAAGCCTCCATTTCCTGCTTTCTTTGAAAAATTGTACTACGAATTATCAGCAAGAGGTCACATATTCTAGCATGCAGCGGGTGCTGCCAAATCTGTATGTGCTGCTCTTTAAAGTAACATCTTGCGTGTTCTGTTTCACACATGGCCTCTGAAGCTTGCAGGTCATGCACAAATACAATGGTGGTCTTTCATGGCCACAAGTTTCTGAATCACTGTGTTTTGCATTCTTTCCATCTGCGTGACTTATTCTGGTCAGATACCTTTGCAAAAAATGACCCTGGCATACTCAAAACCTTTCAACTCACACTGCTTTCCTGTCAAATCTGAAATTATTTGGTTTACAGCTCTTTTCGGGACTGCATGTAGTTCAGCTCTTGGGTTTACTAAGAAAAAGATGCCTGCTCTATGTCATACCAACTGTCTGTCTAGCCCCCTGCTAGCAGTGTCCATGCAAGGGTAACTATTGAAGAAAGCGAGTACAGGGTAAATATACTGCATTTCTGCAACCTTCCAGCTTCTAGGTCAAGTGAATAATTATGCAATTTTCTGATGTGAGCTGCACAGCACCCAGAACCACAGCTATGGGAAAGGAAGATTATAAAGAAAGGATTGGGGGGTAATTTTGAGCAATATAAGCAATGGATTTTCAGTTCCCACTATGTCAAATCTGGACATGGAAATGATTGATTGGGTTAGAGGAAAGACTGATATTCACAGGGGTTCAGGGCTCCTCCTTTGCAGGATTTTTAGTGGCTGCAAGGAGAACAGTAATTGAAAGATTAGAATTGCAAGAACTAAGAATATCTGTGCAGATAACTATGAACTACATTTATTTAACCAGTACTGATATATGTTTAAACCTTAATGTATCCTCTCTTCCAAAAGGTGTAAATGAAGACTTGTTTTGGTTTGGTTTGGTTTTGGTTTTTGTTGTTGTTGTTAGAACAGACAAACATACAGCCCTTTTCTCTCCCAGGACTGTCAACTTCCCTTGGATCGTACATATTTGACACTAACCTGTGCAC
>JAAGNO010010029.1:0-13080 GCA_033439905.1 Ceryle rudis | reverse complement strand
AATGGAATTTGTCATGGGTTGCACACAATAAAATAAATCTCCTCTGTCACCGAACAGAAATCTGTATTTGGCCATACTTCGACATTATCTAAACGTGTATCGGCGCGTTTTTTTTAAAACTCCACCTTTGGATTATCCATTTCAACAATGTAATTAAATAATAATTAAGTTACTACAAACTCCTGTTAGTTCAAGGATTTCTAGCACCTTTTATTTGAAGCTTTTATATGTATAAGCATTGGCTATCTACATGCTACCTCAGTACGGCTCAGTATTGATCCTGGTGACTTGCAGCAGTTTGCAGGACTTTTAAAGAAATGACTGGTGACATTTGCAAATGAAAAGCACATGAACCCCAGCAGATTAGTACACTGGTCTCTTGGTTTGAGTTTTGGTGTCAAAAGGATTGAAAAATGTTCTAAAAATGCAAATGAAACCAAGACTTACTGGGTAACTCAAAGCACCAAGGTCTGATCCATTCTTACACCTTTTTGCTGTGATATTTAGTCCTCCTTGTACAGGAAAAGTTTGCATAGTGCTGTTGCAAATTCAAACTCAGTTATTAAGAGAAAACTGTACATCTGCTATACATGTGGATGATGATAACCCCATGAAAATCCCGTTTAGGATTTTTCAAGCTGTACGTATGTTCTTGTCTTCCCATATATTACACTAGATCCACAGTGGGACTCTCATGCATTACCTCTAGCAAACAAATTGTCTACAACACAAGATTCATACAAGGCCTCAAGTGAGATCAAAGCATAGTCTGCCTTTGGAAGAAAGCTTATAAAAGTGTGTTTTAAAGAGGTTCACAACTGGGGAAACTCTTTTTGTCTGGTTTTTTTTTTTTTTTTTTTTTTTGTGTTGAATGTTTAACTGATACCTAGTTTTAAACTAAATAATACAAATGGTAAATTTTTTCCCCACTAAATGTTATCGAAAATCTTGCCACTGACTTCTTATGAGTCTATCAGGAGATGAGACTACAGATCTTGTAATCTGATTTCCTTGCAGTATTTAGTTTCCTTTACACCTTTCTTGATAAAAGCAAGTCTTCCAGAAAGGAAGCTCATTTTTATTTAAAACTTTGAGTTTAGAAGAAATCATTGCTTCCTCATTAAGTTATGCCATTAGCTCAGAACCTGTACTGTTCAAAAATTTCTCTTATTTTTCTTCTGAATTTATTCATTGTCAAATTCTCTTACAGTGACTCTACAAAGGCTTCTTTGGACCCAAGATTTCTCTGTACAAGAAATTCCTGGTTAGAATTGCATTTTTGTCTAAAAAATTTCTCTATGTTCTTTCTCAAACAGTCTGTCATCACTCTTTTTCATCACAGTTTGCTTCTGTAGCATCATATCTGCATCTGTTCTCTCTGTAGGAAGACGAGATAATGACAAAGGCCTGTCAGTGTCCCTTAAACGTGAGAGACATTCTCCTTATTTCTTCCCTTACTTACTAACACTTCTGAGTTGCTTTTTTGACTTACTTACTGATCTTCTGAGTTGCTAAAACTCCATCTGATTGCTAATTAGGCCACATTTAAAATACCCCCTAATTGAAAAATTGTATACTGTGGCTTGAGTGTTCATGTCCACTCTTCCATCCACAGGAAGATTGGATTAGATGGTATGGAGTGCAGTTTTCTCTCCTTTGTTTTGGAGGGAACAGTGCTCACTTTTCAATCTTCAGTTGTTTACTTTTATTCCAAAGGGATGTGCAGCAGCCCTTGGATACAGATCACCTGTGTCTACAGGTCCTCCGAATCATCACAGTTGTCAACATTGTAGATACATAGCCTGCGACCTACTAAGGGCTTAAGTCCAATTAAATGAAAAAAAGAGAAATTTTGAAGTCTAAATCAAGAGGTCAAAATCATAATTTAATTTACAACTCACCTTTGAATCAGTGGGATAATAGTATCTGAGAGTCAAAATTCCAGAAAATCTTTTCAGATTTATTTTGTATGGCTGTTTCTTAGATAAGAAGCTTCATCTTTTTTAAATGTTCCCCCTTTTTCCTTTCCACATTGGCAAAGGCTCATGAAACATTTCTAAGCTCACAAATTGATCAGAGAAATTGATTTATTTTTTAAAAACCACTTTGTAAAATACCAAACTGGCTCTAATATCAGTGTAACTTGAATTGTTCTGCCTGTTTAGAGAATAGAAGTTGAGTTTTGTGTTCACTGAACTCCATGTAAATATTTTACACTTTTGATGAGTATTGATTTTTTTTGGTAGCAGTAATGCCTGAAAGATATTGACTGTATACTGTACTGGCTCTTTACAACGTATCAGCTTTATGGATGCCAGAATAGACTCAGTGTGATTTTTAACACCTCTGATACATAATGCGGAATGATTGCACGATGCTGAATAATAACATAAGTGGCAATCTGAAACATACAATCAAGTGCATATATGTGTCTCTATATTTCTTTTTAACATCATCTTCTCTTCTAGTGAGGGAATATTACATTGCAGCTTAAATAAAGTTTGGTTAAAATAAAGGGGGTAAAATTCTGTCATTAAAATAAGTAGAGGACTGGACTGATGAAACACTGAAGAAATGTACATAGTTTTTAGTTTTGCTTACTTGATTTAAAACAAAGTTTGCTAATAAATAATAAATGTAGCAATAGTTACTTGATTTTAAACAAAGTTTGATAATAAATTTAGCAATAGTAAGCAGTTTCAAACTGAGGTGAAACAAGATGTTCTGCATTGAATTAATTTAGCATGAACTGAAAGAATTTGCTTTACGAAGTCACTAAGTTTTTTTTTTTCTTTCGTGGTGATTCAAAATAAAAGTGTCAGAAACTTTCAAAACAAAAATGAAATATACCACAAAATATTAACTCAACTGTAACACTGAGAAGATTTAACACGAAGCAAATGATGCAGGGGTTTATGTCGGGTTACTGGAAGATAAATATATTTCATGCCCAATGCATAATACTGTGGGGGTATTTGTGAGCAAGGAAATTATTAAGTCACCCAGTGCAAGAACAGCTTAATGATGTTTTTTAAAAAATACATTGTGATGATATTTATCATATGAGCTGGTTTTGTTTACAGATTATTTAATAATGGTTCTTAGCATGTTAAAAGTTATTCACTGGTATATTTTCAGTTTTGAAGAACAGTATAGCTCCTCATAGTACAGGGATTAGGCCTATGATATAGCCTAGCATGGAGCGTTTTAACAGTGAATATGGGCCTTCACTTTTGTTTCACATACTCTCTATATACAGGATTTTTTTCCCGTTATCAGTATTATTGCTTCTGGGTTTTTTTCCTTTGTTCATCCTTAGTCCAGGTTATATATGGAACACATGGGAGATATTTCTCATTTAATCATCCTTTTTCTTTCCTGATAGAATACACACAAGGATAAAAAAAAAAAAAAAAAAAAACAACCAACCAACAAAAGCTCAACTAAATTCCTATATAACTATATAACCAAAGATGTAATTTTGGACTTAATTCTCATCCCGAGCATGTGCAGTTCCAGTGACTGTTATTCCATGTTAGACAGCACATCTGTGTAGCTAGGTGTGTATATGCACCCCCGTACTGTATGAAGCACAGTCTGTGCTGAAACACTTTCCAAAAGGACCTTGAACAACACCTCTACTTCCCATTTTTAAGTCAAAAATCACATCACTAAAGCACAGATGGTTAATCCCAGAATGATCATCCAGAGCACCTCAAGCAGATGCTTCTGTTCTTTAGACAGCCTATGGAGAGACACAATTGCCTATGGAAGATGGGGATGAACTCTTAGAAGTGCAGATGGGGAGCTGCTCAGTTACCAACAGCAAGTTGGAAGGTGCATGTCCCCATTGCCATCCCTTTGAGGAGTGTAAGGACTCAGGACTCAGTGCTCAGGAGCTGCAGCCACCTGGGATGCAGTCACTGCAGCCTTCTTCTGAGGTTAAATACCCTTCATGGCTACGTCCCCACTATATAAAAGGGAATGTGACACTAGTACCCACTTCTTGCAATAACTGCTAGCATTGCTGCTAGAAATATGAGACTTTAGCTCCAGATCCTCCAGTATCCTTTGTAAATGGTAGAGCCCGGATCTGTACACAGTACTCAAGGTGAGGCTGTACCAGTGCTGAATACAGTGGGATAATCACCTCTGTTGATTGGCTGATTGTGCTGTGTTTGATGTACCTGGTTTGCCCTCTTGACTGCCAGGACATACTGCTGACTCATACTGAGCCTACTGTTAACCAGCATGCCCAGATCCCTTTCTGCATGGCTGATCTGCGAGTTTATACTCATGCCTGATATACTCCATCCCACATGCAGAATTCAGCATTGGTCTTGTTAAATTTCACCCCACTGACCACTGCTTCAATCTATTTAGATCTCCTTGCAAGGGAGGATAACTCCCAGTTTATTATTATCAGCAAACTTGCTAATGGTGCAACTGCTTCATCCAGATCGTTCATGAAAGTATTGAATAGAACTGTCCCTAAAACTGAGCCCTGAGGAACACTGATGATGTTTGACCACCAGCTAGATGTAGCCCCATTGACTACAGCTATTTTAGCCTTGCCATTCAGCCCATTCTTCACTCACTGCACTGTGAACTTGTTCATCTCACAGTTGGACAACTTGTCCAGGAGGGTGCTGTGAGGGAAAGTATGAAAAGCCTTACTAAAATCAAGAAAAAATACATCAACCACCTTCCCTTCATCCATTAGATGGGTGTCCTTATTTTGGAAGGATTTCATATCAGTTAAACAAGACTTTCCCTTTGTGAACCCATGGTGACTGTGCCTGAAGATCGTATTGTTCTTTAAGTGTCTTTCAACAGTATCCAGTATAATCTTCTCCATAATTCTTTCCAGGTACCAGGGTTAGACTAACAGGTCTGTAGTTTCCTATTTCTTTCCTCATGCCCATATTGTAAATTGGAATAATGTTGGCTGTCTTCCAGTCATCATGGATCTCCCTGGACTCCCAAAACCTTTGGTAGATGATTGAGAGGAGTCCTGTTATAACATCCTCTTGCTTCCACAGTACTCTGGGATGAATCCCGTCAGGTCGCATGGACTTAATGAACATTCAGCTGATCCCTTACAATTTCAGTGTCCACAGATGAGAAGTCACTGTTCCCACACTTGTGTTCCTCCAAATCAGAGAACTGGACAGCCCAAGATCTATCTGTAGTCCTAATGACTGAGGCAAAAAAGGCATTGAATGCCTCTACTTTTCTTCATCCCTGTTTGCCTGGTAGCTATCTTCAGCATCTTCCAATGTTTTCCTTGGACCTCCTCTTGCTATTAACCTACTTTAAAAACCTTTTAAAAAAGAAAATGGATAAGAAGGCACTCACTGGCATGCTTTATCAGACTGTGGAAGTTTTCCAACAAAATCAATAGAAAATCCCTTCACTATTCTAATTAAAAGAATTGAAACGTCTTTGTGACTATAATTGCAAGGACAGTCTTCACTGAATGACAGAGACTGTTTTGTTCTATTTCCACAGCACACAGTGCAACAAGATCTTGGTTCACAGCTTGTGTCACTAAGTGCCACGGCAATAAAAGTGTAACAATAATACCTTTTTGGTTTTTTTCATCATATGAAATATCCAAATAATTAAGTAGCATGTGTCTTTGCTCTTTACAGAAATACAGATATTGTCAGAGAAGTTGGTGACTTGCTCTTAATCAGAAATAGCTCAAACTTGAAACATGAATCTTCATCCCTTGTAAGCAGGATTCCTTTGTCACTGTCATTCAGAGTGCCCTTGACTACAAGAAACAGCTAAACAAGCAATTAAGTAAGATCTGTTGTTTTGTTTTATTTGTCTTTGTAAGAGCAGTAGCATCTCCATGTGGTCTGTGGACTCAGAATCTTCATTTCCCTTTTTTGGAAGGAACCCATGATTTCCCCACTGTTTCTCAAATAAGATGAAAGAGTTGTCCATTATAAAGTTCACTAGGATGAAACATCATGTAGAACCACTTTTACCTGACCAGATCTTACATCTTGATTAACAAACTGAAATTTCACCAAATTTCACCATAGCTAAGCTAAAGTACAGGGTACAGGAGCAAAAGTTTAATCTACTTACCTTAAAAAAGAAGCAGATTTGTTGCCAGCATCCCTAAAGCAAAGACAGGCAAAGACATTTGTTGGTCCAGCTGTCTGCAATGCCTGGACATATTTTCACTATACTTTCGCTGTTGGCCCAGAAGTTTCCTCCTTAAGGGACTCTTGGTCTAGATTCCATTAACCTTTGGGGAACCTTTGGGTGTTCCACTCCCTCTTGCACTGGGGAATTTATCCCTTTATTTTTGCCTTAGCCTGTTGTGGTCAGTGGAGCTATACTGATTAATATGCAGGAGAGAAATTGTTAAAATTAGCCATGTAATATTTGGGACAATTTCCAAATCATTTGTTAAGTGAAAGTTGCCTTCTCTTTGGAAGAATCTTGAAGTTCCTTTACCCTGAGTACAAAGGACTTCACTTTCTTCTTCCTATACATTTGGTGGGGATAATAGACAGGAATTTTCTCCCATCCATCCCAGTTTTTCCATAGCTGCTTTGCACATACCAGTGTTTTGATCTGAGAAAACAAAGATTTAAGAAGAACATGACAGTATGACTATTAGTTTCTTTTGTGCTCGGAAATGGTTCCTTGTTCTCAAGATCTTCAAAACAAACAGAAAGTCAATTTCCTAAATGTGAAAGGAGACGTAATAAAACCCAGATCACCCCCTGCTCTCCTCGACAAAAATGATACTATTTCCTACAGAAGAATAGCAGCCCTGATCTTAATATGGGAAAAAGGCCCCTACCACAGGAAATGCATGTTTCTCTTGCTTGATTCAGACTCTTTAACAGACAAAGATGCTCAAAGTCTGAACTGATGAGTTTCTTTGGCAGTGATTATCCCACAACAACATTTCATTAACTGGTGTGGGGGATTTCCTCCTTACTTCCGCTCCAGGCTTACTCACAGATCCCACAGATGCAGATCTCTCAAACGGCAGCCTTTTTTTTTTCCCTCCCAAACCTCCAAGAATTTAGATTCCTTTTAGAAAAATAAATTTCCCTTTTATTGTGGCTCAGACTTACTCAGTCCAATCCAGCCTATACAAACACACATGCAGCTTTAAATTAGCATTTGTGAACAAGCTGAGTTTCTTTGGCTGTTTGCTGAGACTTGGCAGTTCAGTTCCTTGAGGAAAAAAGAAAGAGAGATTCACGTCTATTTATGGCTTGATTTTCAGACATGCTGAGTACCTCCTGTGGACTTGGAGTGCTGTTCCTCTGAAAATCAGGTCACGGATATGACGCTGGAAGGAGAGAGCACAAGGAAAAAGAAAGGCTCTGATTTTCAAACACAAGCGTTTCTATGATATGGGGAAGAAAATAAAACGAATAAAGAAACCTTTAAAGGTCTCATTTGGAGCTGGGACTGATCTCCATATTTCAGCCTGAATTCACAACTGAGAGATGGCTGTGTGCAGAAGAGCACTGACAGTCACCTGTTTTCTAGTATAAGCAGAATATGTCTTACCTCTGTCCCCAGCTAACTTGCTAGCAGACTACTAAGAGCTTTAGCTGTTAGTGCATGTCCAGCACTGGCTGGAGAGGTTGCTCTTCTGTCTGCCTCAGCTGCTTGTCACTTTCTCCAGACAGAGGTTCCTGTCCTCACTGCATGTTACGGAGGAGCCGCTCAATGAGAGCAGTCACTAAGGTATTCTGTTGAAGTAGATGAGCTAATACATTTTAAAAAGTAGGTCTTTGACTAAAATACAGTAGGCAGTGCACATGTGAACTGTTCAGCTGTGGGATCTGAGCAGGGTGGTGTTCTTCACCAGAGGTAATATCTTGCCTTACTTAGTTTTGAAAGCCTGTTTTTGACCCAGAATTTCTCTCTCTGTAGCACTCGACATTAAAACACAGTGGCACAGAGAGTAGTTGTTACAAATCCAAAATACTAGGCTTTTTTTTTTAATATTTTTTTCCAAACCATATGATCGTCAATTTCTAAAGCAAATCTAAACTTCAGGTACCCTCTATACTAAATATAACCATACCACAGTACACTTGTCCATTTCTTATTAAGCTTTAGAAAAAAATTGCATATACATAGCAGACTTTTATTCCCTCACCATCTGCTAAAGCAGGGTTAAAGGTGAGATTTCCAATGGTATTTAAGTGCACAAAGTGTAATGTTTTTCTAATTTTCCAATGCAACTTAATATAGGCATATTCCTGTAAAAAATACTCAGGGATTTCTGCTCTTCACTAACTCTGAGATGCTCTTCAGTGTCAATGGGAGTTGAGTATTCAAACTTCTCCACTAACTGTAAATTCCACAGTAAATATTTAAATTCTGAGACTACTTTTGTAGGTCAGATTCCCTTAAATGGAAATGAAGCAATTGCTATCAATGACAAAAGGTTAAAAGAAAAAAAAAAAAAAGAAGAATGCAATACATTTGATAGTCTGGGTCTCCTTGTAGGACAGAATGAGGCTAGCTATTTCATTGCAAGTAGAATAAAATACCTTGTGAACTGTTACTTATTGAGAGAGAAGAAAAAAACAAAAGCAAAAGCCCAAGTGGATAAAACTGGTTCTGAGTCTCTGACCTGCATCGTAGTCCTGACAAGTGCATTTGAAACACAAATTTTATGAAATAAGGGATGAGTGGAACAGTAACCCCTACATTTGTATCACCTACCACATAGCATCTTCCATAGCCTTTTTAATCTAGGATACTAAAACACAATACAGAGAGGTCTCATTGAAGATGCTTGCAAAGATTCTTAAACAACATTACAAGAACTGGAAATCCTGCTTATGACACACTAGAAGTAAGATAATTTAAGACACACTTTTTCACACTGAAAAACAATTTACTTTGCAGGATGAAATAAGCCACCTGAAATGCACAAAAGCATCAAATTTTAAAGCAGAAATTCCAGTAATTGCAGTTGGGTATACAGTATCTTTAGACAGCTTTAAAAATACAGCCTCTATGGATACAGGAAACTCTTTAAAGATTATTGTTCAAGTCTGCACTATTTATTTCTTGCAAGATAATCTACAGTATGTCAGACTGGACCCTGCAAGAACTCTCCTGCAGCACACAGGCAGGTGTACAGCCATCAGAGAAGGACAACAGCAAAAGGCATTTACTATGCATGATACCTTACAGATGTAGCAGTCAAAATAAAAAACCAAGTAATAGTAACTGGGGACAAATGTCTAGTGTTTATGCTTAGAAAGACAGCAATATCTTGATCTTAAAGCAATAAATCAGATCTTTAGCTACTGATACATTTTAAGTCCAAAGTTACTTATATCTGTTTATTGGCTGAAATGGTTTTGAGTCAAACTCTGCATTTCTTCTGGCTTCAGTCACTGTTTGTTTTTTTTCCAGGAAGACTTTTGGCTGACTGGTGACTGACTGATCTGTAAGAATGAATGCAAAATGCATGTAATGACAGGCAAATTTCAGTAAGCCAAGTATGCTTAGGAGGGCTGGATTCTCTTCCTGGTTTTACTCTGAGAGGCTATGTGATTTTGGACAACTTAGTGCAGCTTCCAGTGCATTGTTTCCCTTGAAGATGAAATTCCAGATGTTTTTCTTGAAATATTTCCAGATGTACAACACCTGGCAATACTGGATTTCCGAGCAGAATTCACTTTGTTATCCATTTTTAGGCAAAACTCCAGACAGCCAAAACCAGCTCTCAGGCCAGTCCACACCCTAAAACTAGAAAATACTCTGATTCCACTTTACTTCTCAATATGAATTAGATAATCACTCTTAGAAATGTTGTCCTCATATTGCATTTAGAAATATGGCCAAATAAAGAACCTAATTCAGACATGAAGACTGAAAGATATCCTGTGAATATTTAAATACATTACATCTCAATGTTTAAAAGTCTCTGTTCAGCCCTAAAAAATGGATGCTGATATTATTCTCTTTTTCCAAAGGTTCTAACGCTTCTTGGAATAGTTTCTGCTCTTGAAATCATATATTGTTGATGAATTTTTTTTTATTATTATTTAGTGTTGAAAGGCCTTATGTCAGCTGCAGGAGGCTGGGTGTAAACATACAGAAGTAAGGAGTTTCCTTTTCGTAGTATATATTTTTAATGTCTTCCCACCTCTCAGGTCCTGTTTATGGACTACTTAAATATTTTCTCTTCTTCCTTCAGCAGAGATGGTGTCCTGCATCTTAATTCCCTGTTCATCCTTGTGACTGTCATACAATCACCCGTGTAGTCAGAGACAATCTGTTCTGCTCACAGGAACACCCAAGCATCAGACATCTATACATCTGTTCTTGAAAATTCAGATCTACCAAACTGTCTGCAAGAAATTAATCAATCCAAACATGGTGCTATACTTGTTTTCTTCAGCTGAGTTCAAATTGTGTGCTGCTTCTTTCTCTTGTCCCTGCTTACTGTTGGTGGTTGAACTACATGACCTGTAAAAGTCCTTTCCAACCCAATTTATTCTATGATTCCATAAGTCTTGGAGCATTTAAACTGCTATGGTATTTTTCCAAGCATCATACCTGTGGTTTGTAGATTAACCTGCATCAAACCAGCCTGCCTCACCCTGAGCAAGTGAAACAGGGTGTCATACACCACAATTTGGGTAGGTGCTCAATGTATGATGAAATACTTCCTTCTGGATCCCTCCAGGGTGGTCCTCATGGGTCAGCTCAGGAAAGTCTGGATCACCTCAGATGCCCAACTAGTCTTTCTTCTTCCTCAGTAGAGCACAGTTACCAGCACAGTGAATAGTGCTAATTATTATAAATGTTTATACTTTTTCTTTATACACTCTGGTCATGAGTGAAATAGTTATTTATGTTGTTATTTGTGCTGAGATCACCAGACTTCACTGTTAATGCTCGCTGAAAACCAGGGAGGTCATTCTCACTTATTGTATATCAGTCTTTGAATACTCAGATAGATATTCATGTGCCAATTATAGTATCTTCGGATACAGGTTTACTCTCAAAGACCCTGTGAAAGCTCAGTACTGCTGTCCTAGCAAACATATAGAATAGGTCTAGACATAGGAAAGAAAGTTTCAGTGATTTAAAACAAAATAGAACACAACAAACAACCAAACCAAACCAAAACTTTTAAATACACCAAGATATAAAAATAAGAGTGAGAGAAAGAAAGGAAATATAGGAATCTTAAAATTAGAGCAGGAAGTTTTGAGGTTGTTTTTGCTCTATTTTCTAATTATAGATCCAAAATATGTGGCTTGAGTTACTTTTCTACTAGGAGATAACAAACAACCACTTACACACTTGTTTCACTTGTTTTCTTCTTATTTTCTTTTTTCAATGCAAACCCTGCCCCTGAATGGCTCCTACAGTTTGAACTACGTATCTACAGGTGTTCAAATGTTCGTCAGTTTAAGATAGAGTGATATTGCCCACTGTCTCCACCCACATGTCTATGGGTTCGGAAAACCAGTCAGTCAACAAGATAGGTTTGTTTGTATGTCTTCAATCTCTTCACCCCCACAGCTGTCTACAAAAAAAAGAATGAACTGTCTTTTAAGTGAGCGGTGATGTAATGGTGCTTGCTAATAAAGTCTCAGCGGTATCGTGATTGCAGGACTTTCCATTAGAGTGCCTTTGCTGGGTATTCTCCAAGAAACAAAGTCAAAAGTAATCACCTCATGTGTTGCAATGGAAATAGCCCCAGAGTACCACTCCAGTGTTTCAAATCAGGCAAGCCTAGGAAATGAGGAAAATGATTCTGTGTGTTTTAATAGTTATGTCCTGCAGTCCTTTTCTACATCTTTCACTGTCTTGTAGGAGTTCACCATTTTTTTAAGAAAGTACTGAGTTGTTGGAGAGGACAAGGGAAAAAAGCACATACAATTTTGCAGAATAAAAGGAGAAAAAAGCTAGAAATAACAGACTTTATGAAGTTCTGTAACACTGTTCCAGTTTCCCGTTACTGCAGGCAATAAGAACTCATATAATCCCCTTCATAAATTGAACAAACTCCATCCTCAATCTGCTTTGATTGCTTCATACTTAGTTTGGAAAGCTGTTTAAGGACCTCACTGCTGTGAATAGTGGAAACCTTATTGTTACTAACCTGCAGCCATTCAAGGCCAGATTAGTTTTTGTCTCTGTCATTTCCAACTGATTTTCCATATTATACAAAACAGTCAATTGTGTTTCCTACAGTCTGTTTGGCTTTTGCTTTCACCTCTGAAATGTTCCCATTCATCTCCATGTTGATGAAATTTCCTGACTTTGTGGCATCAGCAAATGACATTAGTATCTTATATTTTTACCATAGTGTCTAATGAAAAAAATCTATGTAAGATGCTGTTTAAAACTATTTCTAGAGGAACTCCCTTCCTGTTTAGTGCAATCCATGGATTTATCCTCTTTAACTGGCTCCTTACTGGATTTATGATTAATTTATTGATTAACATCTTTTCCACTTTAATCTAAGGATTCCCATGTCACAAGATATAATGTTGAAAGCCAAAGGAATTTAAACAACCAAAATTTCTTTGTCTAAAATGACTTTCTCATTAAAAGATATGGAGCTATTCTGGCTCAATCTTTGGTAAATTCATGTGACATCTCTTGTGTGGCTTTAACTATTTATTCTACAGCATTGCACATAGTTAAGATCAAACTAACTTTAAAATTACCCTCTTACATATTTGATATTTTCTCACAAAATTGCTCTCAGGAGGAGAGATTTAAATGAGAGAAGTGGTGTTTGTCAGTGATGTCTACAACTGGTAATAGAAAGGATAGAGGTCCTCATCAGCAGAGTGTGTAAGTCAGCTGGAATCTTTCCACTGACTTAGTTATCTGTGGAGACATCTTACAGTAATCTAGAAAATCACTGCTCCTTTTTAAATTTTATTATTGGGAAAAAAAAAAGGTGGCCAGGCGCCTGAGCCGGCAAAAGAATACATTTAATTTGAACCTGGGAAAAAAGTGATTTTGCTGTTTAATGAAAAAGTGTTACAGGGAGAGCCAGATTGAAAAGAAACTCTTAGGAAAAGGCAATTTAGCTCT